>JAVJIF010025299.1:0-64178 GCA_038442645.1 Agave tequilana | reverse complement strand
TTGATACTTGGTATTGTGGATATTCCTGATAATTGTCTATCCCTGAGGCATTGTGTCGTACATTGAGCAGGGTCTGTTATGTTGAGTTGTTAGTGATGGTATATTGTGCATGTTATCATGTAGATAGCTGGAATAAATTCTTGTACTCCTGCTATTTATTCTTGTTACATAGTATTCCTGTTACACAAATTTCTTGTTATTTATTCCAGTTATCTTTTTGATACATGTTTATACAACACACACATGACTGTAGTACACAACATTTGGGAGTGCTTCCTGAATATCTATAATATTTTTTTGTATGAGGAGTCATGTGCACCTACAGACCATGTTCACACACACTTTACTATAGTACAAAATCACTTGGGAATGGGGAGACTTGATAATTGACTAGATCTTAATAGATGGGTGTCCTGGATCCATCGTTATCCCACTGTAGGGACGTAGTAGTGTTAGCTACCGCTTGCATTGTCTAAAACTCATTGAGCTTTTTGTTTCAGCTTCTACCCTAGTGGGTAGCCCGAGGCTCAGTAGCCAGGGGCTTGTTTAAGTCATGATCCTGGGTGTGCATGAAATACATCCACCTGATCATAGCCTCTCGATCGTTAAGTCTCGTGGCACACGTCTAAACATTCACGGATAGCATCTTGCAATTTTACTTTCTAGACTATATTGTGATTATTACCATCTCTTGTATATCATGTTTATTTTATGTGTCTATACATGTCATGTTATTCCATTATTTTTTTTATTCTTCATTTGTACACTGCTCCGGTCGTATCTAGATCTTGGATTTGCATACCCAGATATATATCCCTTTACTACACCTTCAGAGGGGGACCAAGTGTACCTAGAAGGTTTGGCTGAGCAGCAGTAGGACTATTCGTGACTTTTTCCCTTTTTGGCTCACTGTATATTCCATACTAGTACTCTTTTATGTTATATATATGTCGAGTTGTAGTATACATTATCCTAAATGTGCTGATGGTCTCATATGTACTCTATTTTTGATACTTTATGAGACTGTGTTATGTACTCTTATTACATGTGAAGTACAATATATCAACAGTGGTATTGCTTTATTATAATATTTTTACAAGTCTATAGTAGGCTTAACGTGTATACCATACCCCGCGTGTATACATCACCGATCATGTCATGTACTGTTATACTATATTTCGAAAAGCGGGGCGTGACATGATTTTCTTAGTATCAGAGCTTGGTTTCAAATTGGCATTTGGAAGGTTCACAAAACGCGGTCCCAGCCTTTCGAACCTAGTTCTTACCTGTAAACTTGGATAGGTGATGCACTGTTGATACGTAACAGAGACATGACATGAACCATGAGTCCATAGTTAGGAAATAAACTATCTCATCTTAGTCCCATCTCTAATCTGGTATTTATTTTCAGATTGCTCGGCGTATTATGGAGGACGGACCCATAGATCCAGCAGAGTTCATGAGAGTATTAATTGAGTCACAGAAGCAACAAATGAGTGGGTTACTGTTGCACTGAGAAGATAGCTGCTTTGGAGGTCAGACAAGGCAGGGTAATGTGTTTGATTTCAGGAGACTCCACCCAACAGTTTTTACATGAGAAGAAAGCCATTTGGATGCTGAGCAGTGTCTTATTAACACGGAGAACTTATTAGTAGCAGCCGGAGTCCCAGAGGCAGATCGGGTAGATGTAGTGAAAATTCAGTTGTCAGGAGTAGCCCGTTCTTGGTAGCTTGCAGAGGAAGTTCATTTGCCGAGACCCATCTCTTGAAGAGATTTTCGGAGGTGTTTCTAGCCAAGTTCTTCCTTGACACGGTTAAAATAGAATAAAGCATATATTTATAAATCTGATACAGTCTGGGAAGACAGTTGATGAGTATGCAGCCAAATTTTCCAAACTTAGCCAGCTTGGTATCCACCGAGGAGATCGGGCCAAGAGGTTTTCTACAGGGGTTGGATTTGGAGCTTTAACGATATGTTATTTCATTCGGATACAAGACTTTACAGAAGTGCTAACTACCATCAGGGAACAAGAGCAACTTAGTGGGATGATGGTGAGGATGCTCAAGCGCCTGATTGGGCAGATCTCTGGTGGGGGCACCAACTAGACAATTGGTGCAACACCCTCGAAGCGTCAGATAGTTGTACCTCGTGCAAGATGGTTGTGTAGATATTGTCATAAGACAGGGCATACTATAGACGAATGCAGATTGGCTCATAACTTGTGTTTGGTTTGTAGATCACGCGAGCATCATGTCAGTCAGTACCCCTGCAATCGAGGGTAGGTGGTATCAGTTCCAGTAGGATAGCAGAAAACTGACAGCGTTAGGAACATCAAGCCCCATGGTTCCTTCTCACATAGACAGCCTCTGTCTCCCCAACAACCAATGTATCAACAAGCTCAGAAGGGCAATGTAAGCCTATAAGACCAGTCGGAGGCAAGAGCAAGGCATATACTCTTACTTTTGATCAAGCAGATGCCTCAGGAGAAGTTATCACAAGTATTACTTTAGTGCATTCCGCTTCTGCATATGTCCTTATTTGATTCCTGTGCTGCAAACTGCTTTATTTTGACTAAGTTCATTAGTAAGCATAATATATCCTGTGAAATAGTACAATGGGATTGGACAATTAACACTGGGAATGGATGATATTATGTAATAAGGTGTGTCCGAAATATCTTGTAGTTATTTATGATAGGGGTTTTATCACGAACTTCTTGTTGATTGATAACTGTGATTTTGACAACATACTGAGGTACGGACTGGCTTAATCGGGTACATGCAGTTATAGATTGTCAGAAGAAGAGTGTAGTGTCTGAATTCTCAACCAACCAGAATTCAAATTTTTGGTCAAGGCAAAATTGCCGATCGGGTGACACCAGGATACAGTATTAGATGAGACCATGGCTATACTAGTTTTGGGTCAATAAGAAGCTCCTAAAGTAGTCGAGGAATTCCTGGATGCATTTTCTGAGGATTTTCTTGGATTGCCTCCAGATAGAGAAGTAGAGTTTATGATTGATGTGCTTCTTAGTACTGCCCCTATCTCCAAGGCACCATACCGGATGGCACCAGTTGCAGATTCAGAGATCTTTTGAGTTTTGGGCTTCATCAGACCAAGTACATCACCGCGGAGAGCCCCAGTATTGCTGGCAAAGAAGTAGGATGGGTCATAGAGGTTATATATTGACTACTTGAAGTTAAACAAGGTGACTATAAAGAACAAGTACCCTCTGCACAGGATTGATGATTTATTCGATCAACTATGTGGTATAACAATATTTTTTCGAATGGATTTTCATTCTGGTTATCGTTAGTTAAAGGTGAAAGCATCAAATATCCCGAATAGTGCTTTCGAAGAAGATATGGACACTGTGAGTTCTTAGTAATGCCTTTTTGCCTCACAATGCTCCAGCAGTTTTCATGAATTTAATGAATAGAGCATTCTCTCCTTATTTGGATTAGTTTGTGAAAGTTTTCATTGATGACATCCTCATTTACTCCAAAAATTAGGGAGAACATGCTGAGCACTTGAGGATTGTATTGCAGATACTAAGAGAGAAGCAGCTATATGGGAAGTTAAGCAAGTGTGCCTTTTAGCTAGAACATGTTAATTTCCTTTGACACATAGTTTCGGATCAAGGAATATCGGTGAACTCAATGAAAGTTGAAGTAGTAAAAAAGTGGCTGACCTCTAAATCAGTAACAGAGGTGCAATAATTCTTGGCCTAGGCAGGATATTATAGGAAGTTTGTGAAAGATTTTTCAAAGATTGCTAAAGCCCTAACACAGTTAACTAAGAAAGAAGAAAATTTTGTTTAGAAAGAAGACTGCGAAGAAGCCTTTTCAGAACTGAAGCATAGGTTAATGAATGCACCAGTTCTTACTATTCCTGATCAGATAGGTGGTTTTATTATATACAGTGATGCATCAGGCCAGAGGCTTGGTTGTGTGCTTATACAACATGACATTGTGATTGTATGCTGCCTAAAATCACTGAGGACAAAGCCTAAAACGCGGACCTTAATAAACGCAAGGGTCACTCCCAATTCAGATGTGAATCAAACGAACGCGACCTCATCATGAAGACAATGTGAGGGTCGCGTTTAACACTCTACGCGACACTAATGCAAGCCTAAGTAGCTCTGTGTTTCAACTTCAACTCGAGCCTGAGTAGCGTCGCGCTTCAACTTCAAACGTGAGCCTGTGAGCTATGCGTTCCCATTCAGACGTGACCCTAAGAAGTCTGTGAGCTCCATGTCTAACAATAAAGCGAGGTCTGCATCTAACATGAAACTTGTATTTCTATTGTAACTAATTCCCATTACCGAGTCAATTAACACCCATGTAATGAGGGAAGTTAATCCCAATTATGAAGGAATTTTAGGGGACAATTTTACCCCTAAAACACCTATATATAGCTATGAAAGCTATGAAGGAGAAGAGGATTTTTTTTTGAACTAAAAAAGAAAGCAAAATCTAGCAACCTAAAGGTTTAAGAAACTTTTAGCATCCAAAGGGGGGAGAGAGAGTGAGTGAGAAAGAAATTTTCTTTTAAGAAAAGGAGAACTCCAAAGCTTGTTGTGTTCAAGCGGAGTTATTTCATTCTCTTAGAGAATATCCTCAAGATGATTCAAGAGAAATTTTCCGTTCGGCCGGTCAACGGAGAACAGAATCTCCATCGCCACACGAAGAACCCAGATTTAAACAAAGGGGAGATATAAATATTCTCCTCTTTTTTGTAATCAGATTTTTGATCTATTGTAATCTTCTTTGCAATCAATAAAAATTTCTACATGACTTAATTTTTCGAGGAATAAAAGATGGCGACTCCGTTGGGGACGATTTTCTTAACTGACGAGAAAATTGTGGCGCAAGCTGACATTAAATTCTTGTGATCAACAGTCGAATTGCTCGTCGACGAATTCGACCAAGAGAGATTTGAAGAATTTCTCTCTTCAAGCTCCAAAAGCTCAAAGGCAACACGGCAATACCGCAAAGTCTCTTCGGGGGCTCGCTTTCAAGTTTCTTCGGAGACTTCTCCAAAAGTGACATGAGCAATTGCTCACAACGCAAGCAGCGCTAGTTCCAAGGAGGTTCCGAAAACCTCCCATGTAGCCCACATGGTCCGTGTCAATGTCTCTCAAGAGACCCACAGGGCCAGTGTATTAGTTCGTGATCAAAAAGATGGTGAAGACCAATCCCCACCATCACTCTCCTATCTGGATTCTGCAATTTCAGGCTGTCGAGGGTTTCCAACAACCCTTGCGACTCAGCTAGAATGTCGAACGTCGACGAAGGCATCGCGCTCGTTGACAATAAGTTGTGGACTCTGTAGTTGCCGTCTATTCTACAGACAGTGAACGCGAGGCTGAGACCTGTATTTCTTAAAGTGAGACTCGTGTTCATCTAACGCGTGTTTCAATACCCAAACACGAAGTCTGTGTTTCACTGCCAGGACGCAAGACCCACGTTCATCCTTCGGCCATGCCAAAATGTGAGGTCTGCATTTCTAAGCCAAAATGCGACATCCGCATTTATCTGCTAGAATGCGAGACTCGAATTGAGGAGCAAGGCTTGCTCAACCACAATCTTCACATTTTAACACACAAATGTGAGGTTCGCGTCCAGCCTCCAAAGGCCAAGAATAGTGCTGAACTTGAAAGCTTCAACCCCATGGGTTCGAAGCTAGTTCTTCCAATACCCCTACAATAGATCTAAGGGACTATTTGACAAAGAAGTGGAGTGTCCATCATATCACTTCTTAATGTTGCTGTGAGCGACTCATCACGACAGTACTCTCCAAGTGCCATTGCAACTCTCATACGAGCAAACCGTCGGTCTTTAACCGGTTGTCAGCGACTCTGCCCTCTAACTCAGTCAAGAGGCATCACCCCCACAAGAAGAGATCATTTTCTGACGTGGAGTACCTGGTGTGACTTTCAACATGGTGGGTTCAAGCATCACACAAGTAAGTCAAAGGGGAAGTAGCTCGCCATCAATTCTGGTAGTCCGATATTGAACTTTCTTCAATTTTAAAAGAAATACTGATCGAACCTGAAGAAATTTACCAACATACGCAAATTCCGACTGGTGCAATAGCCCCAGTAGATTACAATACCTTGGCCAGAGGAATTGAAGCAAGCGACGAGCACTCTGCTATCGCAGAATCACAATCATCTAACTCTTATATAGAGAAGGAGGCCTTTGCATTATGGTCAGAATTCCAAAAGATATGGGTAAGAGATTCAAGAACAAGCTAGGGTACAGAAGGAGCAGCAGGAGATGCTTCAAGTCCAGCAAGAGTCTATCGACAACCTCAAAGCGATGATAACTCAGTTGCTACAAACTGAAAGTAGAGCTCGAAGGGTCCTAAGCCTAATACTTCCTCTAGCAAGAGTAAAGGAAAACAGAAGCAGGGAGAAAATTCTTCTTTTGAGAAAACTGAGAGTAAGAATAACTCCAATTCTGAACCTCCCAAATCTTCAACTAAAGAGGAGGATGGTTTAGAAAATGGAGGTCGTCACTCTAAGCGGATGAATGAACTTGAGAAATGCCTGGAGGCCATTGCTAATCGAAGTAATCTTCAGGAGGTGGGAATAGTTCGGTCATATCTGGCAGAGTGGGATACTACTCCTTATCCCCCTAAGTTCAAAGCACCAACCCTGCACACCTTTAATAATGAAGGGACATCGACCCAACATATATACTACTTTAAATCCCAAACCGGGAATGTAGTATCAAATGATGCCATCATGGCTCGTTTATTTATTGGTACCCTCAAGAGTTCATGAAGCTTCACTCGCTCTATCAAGACATAGGCTGACCTCAAGAAGTTATTTCTGGCTTAC
This sequence comes from Agave tequilana, assembly GCA_038442645.1. NCBI lineage: Eukaryota > Viridiplantae > Streptophyta > Magnoliopsida > Asparagales > Asparagaceae > Agave > Agave tequilana. The sequence continues at coordinate 57,328 of JAVJIF010025299.1, read as the reverse complement.
TTCTTCAAAGATGATACAGAAATATCGGTGCCAACTTCCTTGTAACAAAGCAGAAGAAAGAAGATTCCATCAAATTATTTGTGGCGAGGTTTCAGAGTATGGCATTCCGATATTCGAGTGGCATGAAGCAGTCTATGTAGGTAGAGACTTGCCTCCACAATCTGCAAATCACACTCCTAACTGAAATAGGAGTAGCCAGGTGTCGCACTTGGAAGCAGTTGGTGCTACAAAGCGAGCAAGCAGATGAGATCATTGCCTGAGTCAAGGCCGAAGAAAAAAACAACAAGCCGAGACTTGATAAATTAACACGACACACTTCAGAATCATCTTCTCAACCGAGAAAAAGGGACACTCTTGCAATAGAGATCAAATCTCCTTCCAAGCCTAAATCGGTTAGAGGGAACAGTTTTGCAGAATAAGCGCGAGTTAACAAGCAATATTTTTTTAAAGATGAGCACGTTGTCTCCCTGTTTAAGTTGCTTCACAAAAGTAACATGCTCAAGCTGCCAAAGGCAAGATGTCCTGAAGAGGTCGTGGGTAAGACAGATGACCCTAACTACTGCTTGTACCATGATGCTTGGACACCCCACCAAAAGTTGCTACCTCTTCAAAGATGTACTCTAAACTCTGATTGATGAGGTGCTCAAACTCTATCTAGAACAGAAGAAGGTGACAACTAGCATGGTGACAACAACGCCCCTTCAATTAGGCCGGGATCTCCAGCCAATGCCAACCTGAGTGGTTTTCATCTCGAAAGAGAAACTAAGGGTAATTAATACTGATCCCCACAATAAAAAAAGGTCTAATCCCTGTCCCAACTCCTCAAGAAGGGATCATGTGGGTTCACCCCCGACCTCATCAAGAGCTAACAATGGATGACTGTCACAAATAAATCCAAGAGAAAGGCTAGAGTATCTTCTAGTAGATGGTGAGCATCTCTACAAGAAAAACTGAAGAAGGTATCGCTTCCCTCACAAGTTCAGGAGAGGAGGAGTCCGCCTTTACTAGTTATGTAACGCCCCGATCCCGCGGGTACGGGGACGTTATGGCGACGTACATACGTGAGGTGAAAACAACCTCACGCGTACGTTAAGCCTCAGTACAGGAAATCACCTCATAGTTATAGGGGTCCCAGCCGGAAATAAGTACAAGAATACCTACAGAAAAAGGTGAGTGATCATAACAGATAGGAAAAATAGGGACAAATAGGATAACAGATTTAAATCATAAAGATACCTATGAAGTGTCTCGATGAGGATTCTCCTATGTGACTCCAAGGCACTCTCGGATACTACGGCACGCGTATCTCCAATCTGGGCACGCAAATCCAGGGTCGTTAGAAAGTGACCTAGTGAGCGATAAAATGAAGGAGACAGTAATATATACAATAGTATTACAAGCACGATACTAAGATATAATACATGATGTGGTAATAGTGATACCATATAATAAGCATATAATAATCAGTAGAAATATATAAACATGAAAGCAGTGCAAATATATAAACATGTCATCTTTTAATACCATCACTACCTAACCGGTTATCATCGGGTCATGTCTATAGTCATATCCTGTGTATATAATAATTATTGTTGTCTAGTGGTGACGTGATGGATATGCAACACATGGGCATATGTCATAGAACCATGATACAGTGTTGTGTAAGTACAGTAATGATGTCAGCAAGGTATACAGAGAATAGCATATATGCAATGCAGAGTAGACATGTACATGAGTCGTATGCCACCACAGAAAGTATAACATGTGCCAGGTAAAGTAACAAGTATACAGGTAACAGGATATCGAATAAAGTAGCATGAATAATAACAAGATAGAATACATGTACCAGGCATGTCATGTGATTTATACAATAGTAGCAATCAGTACCACCTAGTATCACAATCACTCTCTTCTAGTGTCCCATACCACTGGCAGTTCATACTAGAGCCCGCACTCCAGTCGAACCCATCCGGACATGGCCTACGGGTACCATTATCCAAACGAGAGAGTGACCAAATAACAAGTGTTCCCGACGTCACTATTGCGTATACTGTTTTATTATGTTAATTGGAAACCCATGGTCGAGGAGTTCTTATCGGGTAGGTGTATCCCGTGCATACCCGGGATCACGGCCTTAAACAAACCCCTGACTGCTGAGACCAGGGCCCTCCGCTAAGAGAGGAGCATGAATCAAGTAACAAGAGCTCATGGAGCAATTGGTAGGAAGCACTACCGTCCCCTGCAGTGGGAAAACGATATGGATCCAGTACATCACCCGATAAGATCTAATCAACCGTCAAGTCTCCCCCATACCCCAATTAGCTTTATGATCTGATATGTCAAGTATACAATGAATAAATACAGTACATGATACGGGTAACATGATAACTGGACCTGAGCTCTGTTGATAGAAGAGAACAATATAACGGGAAACGGGAACAATATAACATGAACAATATAACGGGAAACGGGAACAATAGATGTGGGATTCCCACATATCGCATATCAACAGCTCTCATGTCCAGTAACGGGAACATCCATATCAGTAACAGAAAGCAATCATATAACATGAATACGGGAACATGGAACAATAATACATGTAATATCACGGTGATCCATATGACAAGAAGATAGAACCAACACATGCATGCACACTTGTGTGGTGAGTATATGTAGCAGTGATGCCTATGAAACGAGTATCCGTGAAGTGGTACATGTAGTGTGACGGGTCATAGTAGCGGTGCAACATGTACATGTAATAACAATGGTCAGTGACTAGTATCATGTACGGTGAACTACAGTATCCGTGTAATGATATCCGTGTCCTTATGGAACATAGATGTGTAGCTATCATCCGTGTAATATCTCTGTGATAATACATATAATAACAAGAATCAGTGTATCCGTGACCTGACAGTATCCGTGTAATCTATCTGTGTCTCACTGGTACATGTCATAATAGTGGCCAGTGTATAATAGTGGCCAGTGTATAATAGAATATCATGTCTAGTGAACTACCGTAGCCGTGTAATGAGGATACTAATGCATGAAATAACGGTGTCCAATATTCCTATCTCGTGATATTGTATCGAGTACCGTGGATCAGTATACAGATGATGATAGTTATCTAACTGTTATATACTACATGAAATAGTAGTGTCCACTAATATGGTGAACTAGTGGCCCGAGTGTCAATGGTCCATGAACATGACCTAATAGGCATCCAGTGTCACACTCTACGTCTATTAGGTATCAGGCATATTCTAAGTACGGTGTTGATTACAGTGTTTTAATATTATCTACAGTTTATTTTACCGGTATCATGTTTTATTTAAATAAAGCAACCAAGTTCAATCAATATAATAAAAAGATAATTTATAAAATAAAACACTCACAAACTAGCCATGAGAAGGTAGCTCTCTTTCTCATGATCGCAACGAATCCAGAATCATCCAAATCGGAGTCCCGATGCTCCCGATATCGCCCGAACGCTAAAAGTAATGGAAATGGGTTAAATATGTAAATAATAATATTTAAAATGCAAATACTGAAAAGTGACAGGGGGTTTTCTATAAATTACCTGTAACGGGTTCTGGAGCGGGTTAACGGGCCGGGTTTGGATCCGATAACCCGAACCCATAACTTAAAGTATTGGGTACGGGTTAATGGGTTATTGGGTTGGATTGGGGTTTATTTCGGTTAATGGGTTTGGGTTAAAAACCCAAACCCAATAAGGAGGAAAGCAACAGCAGCAGCACAGTTGCTGCTGTGCTTCTTGCACAGGCGGGCCAGCCGGCCAGCTTCGCTGGCAGGCGGCGGCGGCCGCCTGCCGGCGGCGATCCCGGCCGCCGGCGGCGATCCGGGCTCCGGCCCCAAAGTGTGAGAGAGAGAGTGAGGGAGAGAGAGTGAGGAAGAGAGAGAGGGAAGAGAGAAAAACTGGGAAAAGAAAAGGAAAGAAAAGAGAAGAAGAAGAAGAGGAAGAAGAAGAAGATGAGGGGGAATTCGCGTGGCCTGGGGAGGCGCCGGCCTGGGGGCGGCGGCCGGCGGCCGGCGGCGCCCTGGCCGGTGGTGCGGTGGCGCACGGCCACTGCCGGTCGCGGGTCAACCCCGCTCCTGGCTGCTGGAATAGTGAGGGTAATTGAGAGAGAGAAAGAGAGAAGGATTGGCTTGAGGGAGGGAGAGAGAGGAAGAGGGTGAGGAGAGAGAGAGGATTTGAATTAAAGAGGGAGAGAGAGAGGGATTTTAATTGAGGGAGAGAGAGGCGGTGGGTAAACAGTAAGGCGGTGGGGAAGCTTCGTTGGAAGAAAGGAGAAGAAAAGAAAACTAAAGGGATATAAAAATAAGGATATTTTATTATTATTATATTGGTCCTAAATCCGATCAGCTCTGAACAGTGCCCAAAAATTACAGAGAATAGAGAATATTATCCTGATACGTAATATGAAGACGGTTTTAAAATTCTATCCAGATTGCAAATTAAAATCTCGGAAGCTGTCGCCGGTACCGGGCGACACCGGTTTGGCCAGATTTTCGATAAATTCAGAAAAATCTCCAAAATACCCAAACATAGCTTATGTGATTCTAAGACATACAGTGAAAGCAATTCTCAAAATTCTACTCCGTTTGTGAAATAAAAATCGGAAGGCCGGTTATCGGTATCGGTCGACACCGACTACGGAGATTTTCCAAAATAATCCAGAAAATTTCCAGAAAATCCTTAAAAATCTTAAATATTAGAAAATGATTTTTGAAACTGAAATTGGCTCAATGGGACTACCACGGAGGTCAAATCAATTTTGTACGTCGTATCGGGTACTGATACGGTGATACGTACACCAGGGATCAGGGGGTTACATTTCTCCCCACCTTACAAAAAATTGCGTCCTCACAATTTCCATTTAGGTGGGAGAACAATATTTCCAACCCCAAAGCCTAAAGGTTACGGATCCACGACACTTTTGCTGCGCACTCTGCTATCTATAAGGAACTCGGGATGGAGAAGTAGTGTAGTGAACTACAACTCACAAAGTGAAATCAATAGGATGAAGAGAAAGTAAGAAGAAAATCAAATAGTCTGAGTGATACCTGTAATTGAGGAAGATAACAGAGTCAAGGAAATAAATGGGCAAGGACATGGTATTCTTGTACTCGTTGCTGGAATCTCCAAATTCAGATACAGATCAGTTAATTTGAACCTAACTGTACTATTGGTAAGAGCCCAAGGATTGACCCAGGTGGTTACCCACACCAGGTGTGAACCTAGGCTCTGATACCACTATGTAACGCCCCGATCCCGCGGGTACGAGGACGTTATGGCGACGTACATACGCGAGGTGAAAACAACCTCACGCGTACATTAAGCCTCAGTACAGGAAATCACCTCATAGTTATAGGGGTCCCAGCCGGAAATAAGTACAAGAATACCTGCAGAAAAAGTGAGTGATCATAACAGATAGGAAAAATAGGGACAAATAGGATAACAGATTTAAATCATAAAGATACCTATGAAGTGTCTCGATGAGGAATCTCCTATGTGACTCCAAGGCACTCTCGGATACTATGGCACGCGTATCTCCAATCTGGGCACGCAAACTCAGGGTCGTTAGAAAGCGACCTAGTGAGTGGTAAAATGAAGGAGACAGTAATATATACAGTAGTACTACAGCACGATACTAAGATATAATACATGATGTGGTAATAGTGATACCATATAATAAGCATATAATAATCAGTAGAAATATATAAACATGAAAGCAGTGCAAATATATAAACATGTCATCTTTTAATACCATCACTACCTAACCGGTTATCATCGGGTCATGTCTATAGTCATATCCTGTGTATATAATAATTATTGTTGTCTAGTGGTGACGTGATGGATATGCAACACATGGGCATATGTCATAGAACCATGATACAGTGTTGTGTAATTACAGTAATGATGTCAGCAAGGTATACAGAGAATAGCATATATGCAATGCAGAGTAGACATGTACATGAGTCGTATGCCACCACAGAAAATATAACATGTGCCAGGTAAAGTAACAAGTATACAGGTAACAGGATATCGGATAAAGTAGCATGAATAATAACAAGATAGCATACATGTACCAGGCATGTCATGTGATTTATACAATAGTAGCAATCAGTACCACCTAGTATTACAATCACTCTCTTCCAGTGTCCCATACCACTAGCAGTTCATACTGGAGCCCGCACTCCAATCGAACCCATCCGGACATGGCCTACGGGTACCATTATCCAAACGAGAGAGTGACCAAATAACAAGTGTTCCCGACGTCACTATTGCGTATACTGTTTTATTATGTTAATTGAAAACCCATGGTCGAGGAGTTCTTATCGGGTAGGTGTATCCCGTGCATACCTGGGATCACGGCCTTAAACAAACCCCTGGCTGCTGAGACCAGGGCCCTCCGCTAAGAGGGAGCATGAATCAAGTAACAAGAGCTCATGGAGCAATTAGTAGGAAGCACTACCGTCCCCTGCAGTGGGAAAACAATATGGATCCAGTACATCACCCGATAAGATCTAATCAACCGTCAAGTCTCCCCCATACCCCAATTAGCTTTATGATCTGATATGTCAAGTATACAATGAATAAATACAGTACATGATACGGGTAACATGATAACTGGACCTGAGCTCTGTTAATAGCAGAGAACAATATAACGGGAAACGGGAACAATATAACATGAACAATATAACGGGAAACGGGAACAATAGATGTGGGATTTCCACATATCGCATATCAACAGCTCTCATGTCTAGTAACGGGAATATCCATATCAGTAACAGGAAGCAATCATATAACATGAATACGGAAACATGGAACAATAATACATGTAATATGCACGGTAATCCATATGACAAGAAGATAGAACCAACACATGCATGCACACTTGTGTGGTGAGTATATGTAGCAGTGATGCCTGTGAAACGAGTATCCGTGAAGTGGTACATGTAGTGTGACGGGTCATAGTAGCGGTGCAACATGTACATGTAATAACAATGGTCAGTGACTTGTATCATGTACGGTGAACTACAGTATCCGTGTAATGATATCCGTGTCCTCGTGAAACATAGATGTGTAGCTATCATCCGTGTAATATCTCTGTGATAATACATATAATAACAAGAATCAGTGTATCCGTGACCTGACAGTATCCGTGTAATCTATCTGTGTCTCACTGGTACATGTCATAATAGTGGCCAGTGTATAATAGTGGCCAGTGTATAATAGAATATCATGTCTATTGAACTACCGTAGCCGTGTAATGAGGATACTAGTGCATGAAATAACGGTGTCCAATATTCCTATCTCGTGATATTGTATCGAGTACCGTGGATCAGTATACAGATGATGATAGTTATCTAACTGTTATATACTACATGAAATAGTAGTGTCCACTAATATGGTGAACTAGTGGTCCGAGTGTCAATGGTCCATGAACATGACCTAATAGGCATCCAGTGTCACACTCTACGTCTATTAGGTATCAGGCATATTCTAAGTACGGTGTTGATTACAGTGTTTTAATAATATCTACAGTTTATTTTACCGGTATCATGTTTTATTTAAATAAAGCAACCAAGTTCAATCAATATAATAAAAAAAACAATTTATAAAATAAAAACACTCACAAACTAGCCATGGGAAGGTAGCTCTCTTTCTCATGATCGCAACGAATCCAGAATCATCCAAATCGGAGTCCGGATGCTCCCGATATCGCCCGAACGCTAAAAGTAATGGAAATGGGTTAAATATGTAAATAATAATATTTAAAATGCAAATACTGAAAAGTGACAGGGGGTTTTCTGTAAATTACCTGTAACGGGTTCTGGAGCGGGTTAACGGGCCGGGTTTGGATCCGATAACCCGAACCCATAACTTAAAGTATTGGGTACGGGTTAATGGGTTATTGGGTTGGATTGGGGTTTATTTGGGTTAATGGGTTTAGGTAAAAACCCAAACCCAATAAGGAGGAAAGCAACAACAACAGCACAGTTGCTGCTGTGCTTCTTGCACAGGCGGGGCAGCCGGCCAGCTTCGCTGGCCGGCGGCGATCCCGGCCGGCGGCGGCGGTCTGGGCTCCGGCCCCAAAGTGTGAGAGAGAGAGAGTGAGGGAGAGAGAGTGAGGAAGAGAGAGAGGTAAAGAGAAAAACTGGGAAAAGAAAAGGAAAGAAAAGAGAAGAAGAAGAAGAGGAAGAAGAAGAAGAGGAGGGGGAATTCGCGTGGCCTGGGGAGGCGCCGGCCTGGGGGCGGCGCCCTGGCCGGTGGCGCGGTGGCGCACGGCCACTGCCGGTCACGGGCGCGGGTCAACCCCGCCCCTGGCTGCTGGAACAGTGAGGGTAATTGAGAGAGAGAGAGAGAGAAAGAGAGAGAAGGATTGGCTTGAGGGAGGGAGAGAGAGGAAGAGGGTGAGGAGAGAGAGAGGATTTGAATTAAAGAGGGAGAGAGAGAGGGATTTTAATAGAGGGAGAGAGAGGCGGTGGGTAAACAGTAAGGCGGTGGGGGAAGCTTAGTTGGGAAGAAAGGAGAAGAAAAGAAAACTAAAGGGATATAAAAATAAGGATATTTTATTATTATTATATTGATCCTAAATTCGATCAGCTCTGAACAGTGCCCAGAAATTACAGAAAATAGAGAATATTATCCTGAGACGTAATATAAAGACAGTTTCCAGAAATTCTATCCGGTTTGCAAATTAAAAATCTCGAAAGCTGTCGCCAGTACTGGGCGACACCGATTGGCCGGATTTTCGATAAATTCAGAAAATCCCCAAAAATACCCGAACATAGCTTATGTGATTATAAGATATACGGTGAAATCCAATTCTCAAAATTATACTCCATTTGTGAAATAAAAATCGGAAGGCCGGTTATCGGTATCGGTCGACACCGCTACGGAGATTTTCCAAAATAATCCAGAAAATTTCCAGAAAATCCTTAAAATCTTTAATATTAGAAAATAATTTTTGAAACTGAAATCGGCTCAATCGGACTACCACAGAGGTCAAATCAATTTTGTATGTCGTATCGGGTACTGATACGGTGATACGTACACCAGGGATCAGGGGGTTACAAGTTACGTAGGTCCTCCTTCCACGTCAAAGACTCGATTTGGCAAGCATTACTTGAACAGTACAGCGAGCTAATAGCAAGCTCTCCCCATTTAGTTAAGGAGACAATCGAGCAGCCCATGAAAAAACCCATGGACAAATAAAAGGAGCTTCCTATGCCAAAGCTCTTCAAAAAGCGATGTGGGACCATTAATTCTCTTCCGCTTTGATGTATTGGCTCAGCTTGCCAACATTCCTGCTCAGATTACTCTTTACGAGCTCCTGAGACCTCCAATAAGAGAGGCTCTAAGAGAAGCGACGACAAATTATGAGGTTTTTCTAGCCCAAATTCCTGCCATGCTAGAAGAGAAAGACGATGAGCATTTTTCGTCAGGCCTCCAGACATTCCCCACGCATCACATTCTCTCCAGAGGATATACAAATCAAGAGAAAGCATGATAGACCCCTGTAGTATACTGGATACATTGGGTCATCTGAAGTGAGCTGTATTCAAGTTGATCCAGCGTCCGTGCTGAGCATTATACCTCGCAGGATCATACAACACTTAGGAATCTCGACCAACCGATTGAGCACTACTCAGACTATCATTTATTGTTTCAATGCCAATGTACCTGCTCGATGGGCAAAATCAAGCTCAGATGCCACACTAGGGATTTGAAATCTGAGGTGACATATTATGGCATCAATGTTGGCACGTCCTACAATTTGCTGTTGGGACGACCATGGATTCACCGCAAATCCATCATCCCATCTACTCTTCATCAAGTGATAAAATACGCTGATGAACGGGGAAGAGTGAGAACGTTGATCGCTGAAAAGCATCCATTCAAAGGGTAGAGAACTACTTTACTGGCTCCCTCCTCTATTCAGATCCTCTTGAGCTTGCTGAGGACCCAACTCCAGAAGACCATGATTCTGGTAACGAAGTTGGCATTGAACGAGAACCAGGGAAGAATGTCTCTGGAAAATAAATCTGCTTGTAAGAGCATTAATAAGCTTGATTTCAATAACACCGCCAATGTTGAAGGCGAGTGATTTATCAATGAGAATTTAGATTTGTCTTACCTTTTTGTGTTTGCTTCTAATTTTGTACTGTCAGATATTAGTACTGACATCAATAGTGACCCTTGGTTTGTAATAGATGTCTTGACATCATTACACGCACCAGTTAGATCTCCCTCATGGTACATGAAAAGACCAGTGACGTGCAAGAAGCTTTCTTTGAAGTACCAGCCAAGCACAAAAGTCAGAAACTAACTCTATTTGGAAGATTCGAGTTAAATCATGAAAGTTCGAAAGACAATGACGAATCTCTACAATTCTCTTATTACGGGCCAAGCGCACACTGTATGATGGAGAAAATGGGATACAACCTTTACCAAAAGGTTTGGCTTGAACTTTGGTCAAGGAAGATAAATACTATTTCGATCTTTCGTACCGAGAGGGAAAGCCCCCAATTACTATTAGAAACTCGAAGGGCATTGGGTCATGTGTCAACACCAATCCCATCAGACTTCAAATCAGAAGAGTCTCTCTATCATGATCACTCGCCAAGCATGTCATCATATCATGGGAATCGGATGTCACTATTGGCACTATCTTCGAAGATCTTTCAGTGAACATGGTCTCAACTAGCCATCTAGAAGAGGAAGATGAAGAAATGATTCAGTTGGATAATGATCTCTGGATCAAACACTTAAACATTCTCTGAGATATATATTTTGAACAACGTGAACTGTCCAAAGAGGATACACTGGTCCAGATCAATCTGGGAACTGAGGATAACCCCAAGTTTATCTTCGTAAGCGAGAGCTTATCCTTTCCAAGAAAGAAGGCCTAATGCATCTTATACAATAGTATATAGACGTCTTTGCTTGAAACTATAAGGACATGTCTGGTCTCGATCCACAGGTGGCCATGCATCGCCTCAACATCAATCCAGACGTAAAGCCAGTTAAGCAGCATCAACGATGATTCCATCTAGAGATTATGAAACCATCGAATCAGAAGTCAGGAAGCTCATAGACTTCGATTTCTTCAGGGAGAAGCAACATCGTAATTGGGTTGCCAACATTGTTCTTGTCCCCAAGAAGAACAGGAAGATCCAAATTTGTATAGACTTCCGTAATTTGAATGTCGCTTGTCCCAAAGGTGAGTTTCCTCTCCTGATCATGGATGTCATGATTGACAATACGTAAGGCTTTGAGAGAATGTCCTTCATGGATGACTTCTCTGGATATAATCAAATCAAAATGTATCTAGAAGATGAGAAGCATATATCTTTCAGAACACCACTAGGAGTGCACTGCTACACCGTGATGCCCTTTGCCTTAAAGAATGCAGGTGTGACATACCAACGTGCCATGAATATGATCTTCCACGAGCATATACACAAGACCGTAGAATGCTACATAGATGATATTATGTGAAGAGTCATGACAAAGGTGATTATATAGCAAATCTAAAGAGAGTATTTGACATCATACAGACAAACTAGTTGAAGATGAACCCAACCAAGTCCTTCTTCGGGGTGGCCAGTGGCAAGTTTCTTGGATTTGTTGTTAGATCCAAAGTAATCCACCTCGACCCTGAGAAAGTCCGTGCTATTCAGGAGATGCAGCCTCTGAGAAAGCTTAAGGAACTCAGAGGATTACAAGAATGACTGGCTTACATCCAGAGGTTCATATCAAATCTCTCAGGACGTTGCCAACCCTTCACTAAGCTAATGGAGAAGGGAGCCTCATTCGTTTGGTATAGTTTTTGCGAAGAAGTGTTCGAGAAATCAAGCAATACCTCACACATCTACCCGTCCTAGCAGTTCTAGTATCAAGGAAACCAATTCTAACATATGTTAGAGCTATGGATCATTCCTTGGGAGTTTTACTAGCCCAGAATAATGATCAGGGACATGAACAAGCAATCTGCTACCTAAGCAGGACCATGATCGGAGCTAAGCATCGTCACAATTCGTCGAAAAAAGAGTGTCTAGTTTTTTATTTTCACCATTAAGAAGATGTGTCACTATCTTGTGGGCCAGATTATTTACGTCAACTAGAAAGTTAATCCATTGAGACTGCTTATGACGAAGTCATAATTGTTAAATGGTTGATTGGCGAAGTGGGTTATATTGCTCTAGCAATATGAGATGCAATTTCTGCCACAGAAAGCTACAAAAGGTCAAGCTGTGGCAGATTTCTTGATTTAACATTCAGATCCAAGAACAGCAAAACTTTACGAAGATCTCCTAGACGAGATTGCTAAATTTTGTGTAACCCAGACATCTTTCGAAGAACAAGTCTGGCAACTATTCTTTGATAATGCATCAAGAATGGGTCCGATTCTCATTGAACAGAAGAGTTTGATGGAGGAGATGAGGAGATTAAACCTGAAAACTGTTATACCAGGAGAAGTGGCCCGTTGTATGGCACTGCAACTCCAGTCATCTTTGGTAGACAGAATAAAAGAAGCTCAGGCCGGTGATAAGAAACTCCAAAAAATCAGGGACCAAGTAGAAGCTGGTTTGAGAACTGACTTGATTATTCATGAAGATGGATCTCTTCGATATGGTGCAAGGTTATGTGTGCCCAAGGGAGATGTTAGACAAGCGTTACTGACAAAAGCTCATAATTCTCCTTATAATATTCATCCCGGCAGAACAAAAATGTATCAGGATCTTAAGCAATAACTTCGGTGGTATGGGATGAAAAGGGAAATAGTTAGATTTGTATCCAAATGTCTGGTCTATCAATAAGTGAAAGATGAGCACCAGAGGACCGCCGGTTTATTATAACCGCTTCCTATTCCTGAATAGAAGTGGGAGCATATTACTATAGATTTTGTGACTACACTGGCAAGGAGTTCGAAGGGTCACAATGCTATATGAGTGATAATGGATAGATTGACGAAGAGTGCTCAATTCATACCCTTTCGTATGGGGACAGTCTATTGAGACGTTGGCAACGCTATATGCAGAAAATAGTGAGATTGCATTGGGTACCAATATGCATTATGTCAGATCGAGACACACGATTTCTATCCCACTTCTGGCAAAGTTTACATACCAGTTTGGGCAGCAAACTAAAATTCAACACCGCATATCATCCCCAGACAGATGGGCAGTCAGAGAAAACTATATAAGTGCTAGAAGACATGCTCTGAGCCTGTGTTATGGATTTTAAGGGGCCTAGAGAAGATCATCTGCATTTGGTCGAATTTTTATACAACAACAGCTACCAGGCTAGTATACAAATGACACCATTGGAGGCCTATATGGACGAAAGTGTAGATCACCGGTGTGCTGGGATGATATTGGTGAACGAAAATTGCTTGGGCCAGAGGTGATAACTCAGACTGTGGATAAAGTAACTCAAATCAAAAAATATCTACAGGCTGCACAGGATTGCCAGCAGACCTGGGCAGATTCTAAGGAGGCCCCTGGAGTTTGTGACTAGAGATCATGTTTTTCTTAAAATATCACCAACTCGAGGTGTTATAGATTTGAAAGCAAAGAGAAGTTAAGTCCAAGATATATCGGGCCATTTGAAATTGTGGAGCGAATTGCTGCAGTTGCCTAAAAGTTGGCTTTACCGCCATCTCTTGAAGGGGTGCATGATATTTTCACGTGTCTCAGTTCTAAAATATGTGCCTGATGAGAAGTATGTTCTTAATTATTCAGAACAAACGCTGAGACCAGATTTAACCTAAGAAGTTCAGTCGGTGGTAATACTTGACTGAAAAGAGAAAGTCCTAAAGAACAAAGTGATTTCCTTAGTTCGAGTGGCTTGGGACCCTAATTCATTGGGAGATTCCATCTAAGAGTTGGAGGAAGAAATTCAGGAGAAGTACCCTTACTTATTCCCCGACCATCAGGTAATACTTTATTAATTTTCTTTTCTTTTAGCATGTTGCATTCCAATTTTCTAGTTAATTTCGAGGATGGAATTTTTGTTATTAGGTGGGAAGAAATGTAACCCCCAGCCTTATATGTACGTGTCACCATATCAGTGCTAGATGCGATGTGCATCTTTGATTTGACCCTCCTGATAGTCAGAATGAACCGATTTTAGTTCCAGTGATATTTCCTAATCTTTTGAATTTTTCTAAAATTTTCTAAAATTTTTCTAGATTATTTTGAAAAATACCGAATTCGGTGTAGACCGATACCGATAATTGAATCTAAGTTTTTTTTAATTCACAATCGGAGATGAATTTCTAGAATTTGCTTCCATATTATTTTTAAAATCATATTTTCTATTTTAGCATATTTTTGAGTTTTTCTGAATTAGCCAAAATCTGACCAATTTGGTGTCGAGTGGTGTTATCGATTATTTCATGATTTTTAATTCACAAACCAGACTGATTTTTTTGAACCTGATTTCATGTTAATCCTCCAGATAATATTTTTATTTTAGAGAATTTTTGGGAACCGTTTCGACCTAGTCAAATTTTGACCTAAATATTTTTTATTAATTGAATATTAATTAATAACCCTAAACTTATTTCTTTCTCCTCCCCAAGTTTTCAAATTTCTTCATCTTTCTACATGCTTCTAACTGACCTACTCTTAATTTAAAATCTGACACACTCTCTTTCTCCCCATCCTCTGTCGCACGTCTCTCTCTCTCTCTCTCTCTCTCTCTCTCTCTCTCTCTCTCTCTCGCGGGCCTTTACCCATCTAACCACCACCTCCTCCGTGCACCTCACCGGCCTGTCACCTCTGACAGGCCGCAGGTATTGTACCTCCACACTCAGCTCATCCCTCGCACACCACTGCCCTCCTTCCTCTTACGCTTACTCTCTTCTTTCTCTATCTTTCCCTCAACACTTCCTCCTTCCTCCTCACATCCACCTCCTTGCCTCGCCCTCCGACCACCATGACCGCCGCGCCACCCCCAGCTCCACCATGACCATCTCCATCCTCTACCACTCTCCGCCGTGACTGCACCCCTCCCCATCCACCCCTCCCTCCTTCTCTCTCTAACTCTATGTCTCTCTCTCTACCCTACCACCGGCGCTCCGCCGCGCTCCGTCGTGCTCCACTGTTGCCACCTGTCATAGCGTGCGGCCACCCCAGCCTACGGCTGTCGTAGTTTACCCCAGGCCTCTCCCTCTCCCCTCTTCTTTTTCTCCTTTTTCATTTTCTGTTTCTGCATGTGTGCAGAGAGGGGAAACTCATAATGTGGGTTTTGAATAACTCAAAACCCGCAACCCACAACCCGAACCCATTTTGATATAAAAGGTAAAGTTTCATAAAAGTCCTTCATATATTATTATTACATTTACAACCTTGTAAAATTACGTTTAACCCCTTGGATAATTTTCAGATATTATAAAAGCGACCCTAGATCGTGCTTCAGACAATATCTTGACCATTCGACGTCCGAATCACGCGTTCTTGGTACCTTTGGGATCAGAACAGCGAGAGCTTCATTCATAAGGCAAGTGTTTACCTTCATTTTCATTATTTCATCATATAAATCATCTATACAATTGTATTATTTGATTGAACTATTCGATACTCGGTATTGTGGATATTCTTGATTGTCTATCCCTGAGGGATTGTATGGTCCATTGAGCATGGTCATGTTCCGTTAAGTTGTCAATGATGGTATATTTTGTGCATATTATTATGTAGATAACTGGGTGTATGCGCCGGAAAGAAGAAGAGATAGTGATGGGTGTAAAGATTTCCTTGAATCAAATGAAACTATTACAACCAGACTTTTCCTTCCAGTTACAAGGGAGGGAGGATGTTGAGTCTTGAATCCTCCCTTTGTTTAAGGCTGGGTTTTCGTGTGGCGGTGGAGAGTGAGTCTTGTTCTCCGTTGACCGGATGACCGTCGGGACCGTCGGGGGATCTTCTCTCTGGCTGGTAGAAAGAGTAACACAGCTTTGTCTACCAAAACTCTCAAAGAGAAGGTAGGCGAAGAGCAGCTCGTACGCAGCAAGCTTGACGAAGAGTTGAGCTCTCTCCTGTCTCGGTCTCTCTCTCTGTGATCTCTGATTGCCAATTGCTGATTTTAGGATCCGCCTGTCTCGACCAAAATCCGACCAAAAAAAATCCCGCCTCTTCTTCATAGCGACGGGGCTATTTATAGAGGTCTCAGGGGTGAACGTGCCCCCTGAAAACGCTCCACAATGAGGGGCCACTCCCGCTACTTATGCGGTGACTGGCCCCGTAATCCGGGTGGTTACAACTGAGGCGCGGGTTTAGACCCACGCGCCTTGATGCTGAGACGCGGGTGTCGAGCCAACGCGCCTTGATGCTGAGACGCGGGTGTCGAGCCGACGCGCCTTGATGCTGAGACGCGGGTGTCGAGCCAACGCGCCTTGATGCTGAGACGCGGGTGTCGAGCCGACGCGCCTTGATGCTGAGACGCGGGTGTCGAGCCAACGCGTCTAGAACTTGAGACTCTGCTTTTATTGGCTTGTCTTTTAGTGACTTTTAGACAGCCTACAGAACCCCCTCCAAAGTTTTCGATATTCCGCAGTTAACTGGAACGGATTTCGAAATACTTTGGACTCTAGCTGAGTTCACCTTCATGGCTGGACTGTTAATGCTCCGGGTTCGATCTTATCTGGAGTTGGTCTTCATGAGTGTACTGTTGAACTCTTTGAAGCCACCAGAGTTGATCGTGTCGAGTGTCTAGATACACAGTCTAAACCTCCCCGATTGCTTTTAAGTCTGTCAAGGGGGTGCTTTAAGCCAGGAGTGGTTGGTCGCATGCTCGTGCCAGTGTACTGTTTGAACTGATTTACAGAAGCAGGGACTGAACGCTGGTTCTTTTTTGAAAAGCAGAGATGGTACTGCTTTAAAGACGCGGCCTTCATAGGGTGCGTCTTTTGGCAATGGAAACGCGACTGATCTTCCATAAGGCAGACGCGATGTTAGGCCCGCTTGGACGGACGCGGACTTAGGAAAGACGCACCTCTAATAAAGACGCGATTTTCTGAGCGCAACGCGACTTTCTGGGTGCATTTATGGTGGTGCTGACGGGGCACGACCATTGAAGAGACGTTGTCGTCGGGTGCGAATCCGTGCCATGTCATGATTATGCTGCCAGCTGGCTTGGGGAACTGGCGGGATTTTACCTTTAGGCGCGCGGACTTCCTGGTTCATTAAATGAACTGCTCCACGTGTCGAATGATGACTCGCTGCGGAGCCGTGGCGCATGATCTTTCCTGTTCAAAAATGATTTGATGCCACGCGTCAAGCGGTGATTCACTGCAGAATTTATCGGGCCACACGCCGCGTATCTTCGCGAATCCTTGTGCCTATAAAAGGCAACAGTTGGAGAGACATCTCTTCTTCTCCGAACGCACTTGCTTAGAGAATTAAGAAAGAGAATTTTTCTTCTCTGTTCATCTCTTGAACTATTCAACTCCGTTACTGGATTTTTGAACGGTTCATCTCCATTACTGGATTTTCGAACTAGCGATGGCACCCAAGACCAAGCCAACCGCATCGTCCTCAAAGGCGACCGTCGCCGAGGCCCAGAAGGGCGCTTCCTCTGCGCAGGGCGTTGTTTTCCGAGGTAAAATGCCATTTAGGTTAAACTTCACCATTACTGGAAGTTTGAGGAACCCTAAAAGACATCTTTTTGGAGGAGAACCATTAACACAGGATATGAACCGGTTTGATTCTCAGACGCGGTCTCAGACGCAGTCTTTGAATTGATAACCAAGGCGCGGGTTTGACGTCCTGGTGCCAGTGGGCTCTGCACTTCGGATCCTTCACTTAGAATATTTCTAATTGTGAAGGGTTCGGGCGCGGTCTTGGTTTGCAGAACGCGGATTTGATCCTTGCGTTCTGTGCCATCAGCTGCCGATTTTGATGAATCTGGCACCTGAGTCCAAGCACTTAGAATTAGAAATTTTTGTAAGTCTTAGTTTGCAGAACGCGAATTTGATCCTTGCGTTTCTTTCACCTTGACGCGGATTTGCAGGTCTGGCGCGGATTTGATAATTCCTGCGTCCAGTATCTCTTCTGCGTCTGGGCGTGGATTTGCAGGTCTGGACGCGGACTTGATAATTCCTGCGTCCAGTATCTCTTCTGCGTTTGAACTGCAGACACTTGGTATTTTTTCTTCTTATTTCGGATAAGATGTCTGATCAAGTGCCTTTTTCTTTTGCAGTGCCACACCCTACTGCCCTACTCGCCAAGAATCGCCATTTTGGACATGTAGGAGGTGCCGACCATAATTTGACCTTTGTGCTGCAATCCATAGGGAGACGCGGTCATCAGTTCATAAGAACTCAGATAAAACTAAGTCCTTTTTGATGAGACGCGGCATTGATCCGTGGGGACAAACGCGGCTTTGAGTAACGCGAATTTGTCCTGTCAATGAAGACGCGACTTGAGCGGATGCGAGGGACGCAGCCTTGTGTATTTTCCACTAATCTCAGAATGGACTAAGTGCTTTCCCTTAGAAAGGGCCCGTTTGCTGAAGGGACGCGACTTTGAGTCACGTGGACGCTCCTCTAAAACGCGGTGAACGCCTTCCAATTTGAGAAAGGGGACGCGGATTCTTGGACGCGGCTTTCCCATCTGCGTTTAATGCAACCGGACGCAGCTTTCCCATCTGCGTTTAATGCAGCCTGACTTAAAGATTTTATGAGATCTTTGACAGTCAAGTCTTCGCTGACGATTGAACGTCAAGTCTTCGCTGACGATTGGGAAATCGGGTCATCCTTTGTTTCCTAAAGCAGTTGTCCACGCGTCGGTTTTTCATTGGACTTGGGCGTTAATGCCCTTTAATGCAAAACCGGCGCTGACGGTTTGAGATCAGCGCCTGTGACGCTTCCCGGAGCGACGTTCCACGCGTCAGCCTCTCATTGGGCTTTGACGGTCGTGCGGTCATTAAGGCCTGCGATTTTAATTAATGAACCATTAATGACCGTTATCAGGGGTTGCCTATAAATAGGACTCACCCCCTCTCTTTAACAGCGGCTGCTTAGACCGTGCTCTGTTTGAGAGCGAGTACTCTGAGGGACTCTGCCTTCTCCCTTCAAGGACCCTATCAGGGGTTTGCCTCCATGGATGAAGGTGCCTCTGTGGATGAAGATGACCCAGAGCTTTCATGCTTCTGTTTGGTCTCTTCAATGGATTACCACTGTCAAGTGATTTCAATGGTAGGAAGCGTCTCTTTGAGCACTTTTTACGTCCGCGCCTCAACGCAGATAGTTCAACTCTTAATAGAGGCTTCTGCGGGTATGCCATGCCCACTTACCATGACATTTTAGATCCAACCAAGTTTGAATTTTAGTATACCCCCTAAAGAGATATCATCTGGACCTTCTTGTGAAGTCGTGGTTGGCGCATTCCTCTTCTGGAATTTGCGCCCTCGACTTGAATTTCTCTAGATGCGAGTACAGAAGTCTTTGGTACTTGGCCGCGGCTTTACTCATGAAGCTCGCGTTTTAAGGCCACTGGCTTGGATGAATTCCAACTCGAGTTGAAGGCTTCAGACCCGAATCTTGCAACTCCTGTTCCTCCAACAGAGAGATGGCAATTTTCGGCGTCTGATTCTCTGCGCACCTTGTATCTTAGACGCGGATGTGGAGTTAAGTCGCGTTTGCATTCTGTGTGTATCACAGTCTCGCTCGCGTCTATTTTTATTGTCGCAGGAATCTGGCTCGCTGCGCGGATCATTCCTGCGTCTGCGGTCTTTGAAAATAGCCGCGTCTGTGACTTAGTTTTCTTCTGTTGAAGTGTACTAAGCTCTGAATTGTCTGATTCCCTGTTTGCTCTTTTTTTTTTTGCAGGTAGGCTTGGTCATTCTTCTTCATGTTCGCCAAGTCCGTGGGAGAATATATCGGACGGCGAACTTGTTCGATGTTCGTCCACAAGGGAATATATTATGGTCCTCGTCGTCCACAAGGGAATATATTATGTCCCTGACGAGGACTCGACTCTCGCCAAGGTCTCTTCAGATCCACTGCACCAATCATGCCTGCTGGCAAGAGATGGTCAGGGTAAGTATGGCGGCGAGGAGGTTACGGTGGACACGGCTGCAGATAGGATCCTCTTCCTCTCCCATTCCAGAAGTGACATCGAGGACTTTCCATGTCTGCTGGATGGCCTGCTGGGGAAAGAGATGCTCATGAACGAAGGGTTGCAGGACTTTCTGCTGCCACCGGACCTCAAGAACACCATTGCTCTTAGCTTAGTCAGCTAGGGCTCTTTCGATGTTTACATCATGCATCATCCTGTACTTGGAATCAGATGCGGCTTCAAGGAGTGAGTGCAACCTCTGAGAGAGAGAGGGACTTCTTTGTACTCCTTAATTGTAACACTCCATCTTATTGTAAGAGAGCGTTTTGACTGTAACACTCAATCTTATTGTATAAGAGAGCGTTTTAACTGTAGCACTCAATCTTATTGTATAAGAGAGCGTTTTTGTATCACTTTCATATGCTAGGAAATAAATAAAAGTGACACTTCTCTTTTTGCCTCTTTCATTGTCTTGAACTTTTTGTCTTCAGTTAGACGCATAGAAGTAAAGAGTCTTTGACTTTGTCAAAATTATGATGGTAATTTTAATAAGTCAAACTTTGTGGAGAAAGATCCTATTTCAGGAACTCTCATGATACTGTCAGAGGTGTAATATTAACTTGACAGAGATGAAATTTTTGATGGACCTGCCACTTTATAAGAGAAAGTGACAAGTAGAATTGGTACCCCCCAGGGAGGGTGAACTTTTATCAAGTGTTTGGGATTAACTTGATTGAGCTCAACTGGGGATTTGATGGAAACACTGTTGATGGTGTAGTATTAACCTAACAATATTTTTAGGTAGACTTGTTATTCTGTTGAAGAGAATAACAAGTGGGACTAGACTCGTGGGGAATCTAGGAAAGTTTGTTACCGTCAGAGGTGTGATATTAACTTAACGGGTTGAAAGTGGTCTTGTCAGAAGTGTAATGTTAACTTGACAAGGATGTGAGTCAGAGGTGTGATATTAACTTAACTCAGAAGTGTCACTGTCATAGGTGTAATGTTTAACTTGACAGTGAGGGTAATGCTAGAGGTGTAATGTTGAACTTAGATTGGTCATCTCGGCTTGCATAAGGAAGTCCGAGGGAAAGTCATGGCCATAGGTGTATTGTTGAACTTAGCAATGACTTGGATGCTAGAGGTGTGGTGTTAACTTAGCATCATCCATTTCAGCTTCGGTGTGGAAGTCTGAAGAAAAGTGACTGTCAGAGGTGTAATATTAAACCTGGCAGAAACTTGATTACTGTTTAGAGGTGTGGTGTTAAACTTTAACAGTAATTTGTCAGAGGTGTGATATTAACTTGACAAAGATTGACTCATGATAAGAGCAATTTGAGGGCCTGTCATTCTATTGGTGAGAATTGACAAGTGAAAATTTGAAGTGCCAGAGGTATAGTGTTAACTTGGCAAATTTGAAAGTTCGATACTCCGTGTAGAGTTGACAAACAAAATTTGTACTCGACAAGGAATATTGAAAAGTTTCCATTACCAAAGGTATAGTGTTAACTTAGTAATGGTTGTATTTTGTAGACCTACCATTCTGTATATGAGAATTGGTAAGGGATTTTGGAGGAAGGAGTGGAGCCAAGTCCACTCAGGATTTTTAGCAAACCCTCAGCTGTCAACGGATTTGAGGTGCCTTTACCAACTACCGTTTGAGTTGGGCTAGCCATGCTATTCCCCTCAGCATGATGAGTTGTCGAAGACTTATGTCGGGCTTAGAAGCCAACATTTTCTTCTATCCTTAGCCGTCGGGGGCGTCGGATGTTATAATGAAGAAATTCTTCTTACTTTGATCAGAGGTGTACTTTTAACTTGATCAGCGGGAGAATACCATCTAAGGATAGTATTTCTTCAGGAACCTGCCATTGATCGGCATCATGAGTGTATCGCCATTCGAGGTTATGAGGCGATAGACCCATTTGAGTAGACTGACTCTACTACAAATGGTCCTTCCCATTTGGGTTAGAATTTTCCTTTTGTCTTGTGCGTCATTACCATGGGTCTTCTGACGGCTAAGACAAGATCGTCTTTCTTGAAGGTTCGCACTTTAACTTTCTTGTTGAAGGCTCTGGTAATTCGAGCTTGGTAGAGCTCGATTTACTGTTGGGCCTGCAGACGTTTGTCATCTAAGGCATCCAGTTCCTGGAGTCGCTGTCGATGCTTCTCCTCTGTTGTCATCTCCGCCGCCAAGGTGACGCGTAGAGATGGAATTTGGATCTCTAGTGGGAGCACGGCTTCACACCCATAGACCAAAGAAAATGGCGTAGCTTTAGTTGGGGTCCGCACAGTTGTGCGGTAAGCCCATAAGCATTCACCCAACTTGTCGTCCCAGTCTCGTTGACTTTTCGAGATGAACTTTTTGAGAAGCTTGCCAATAGTCTTGTTGAAAGCTTCTGCGAGGCCATTAGCGGCGGGATAGTATGCCGTTGAGGACACACTCTGGATTCTGAACTTAGCGCAGAATCTTTGGAAAGCCTGGCTGATGAACTGAGGTCTATTGTCATGGACGATTTGCCGAGGTACACCGAAACGGTAAATAACGTAATGTTTCACGAACTTGATCACGTTCGACGACTTGACTTCCTTTAGGGAATGGCCTCAGCCCACTTAGAGAAATAATCGGTTATTGTCAAAATGAACCGATGTCCTTTTGATGATGGTGGGCTGATAGGGCCAACCACATCCATCCCCCACATTTCAAATGGCCAAGTAGAGGTTGTAGAGTGGAGATACCCTGGTGCTTGATGGATGAAATCCCCATGCACTTGGCAAGCGTGACACCTTTTAGCATAGGTGACGGCGTCAGCAATCATCTTGGGCCAATAGTAACCCAATCTTTGGAGTCGATGTGCCAGTTTCGGGCCAGGTTGATGGGCTCCACACATACCGTCGTGGGCTTCCCTCAATATCTCTTGGGCTTCGTTTGGTGAGAGGCACCGGAGTAAGATCCCGTCATGCGATCGACGATACAATGTTCGCGTAATCGCATTATAATAGAATTTAGGGGCTTTCCTTCGAATGGCAGCCGCCTCTTTGGTGTCTTCAGGCAGAATGCCGTATAAGACGAAATCAATGTAGGGGAATCGCCAGTCTCTAAGCTCTGGACCGGTTGATGCTTCAAGTGCTTCTTCGCGGTGACGACCTCCCGTTGACTCCTGATAGTCCTCGAGAGCATTTCTCGGGCAATACAGGTCGTGGCTGTAGACGAATATCTTCTCCATTGCTCCAGCTGGAAGAGCTAAGGAGGCAGCCAGGGATGCGAGTGCATCTGCGTGCGCATTTTGCCTGCGCGGTACATGGTCGATGTAGAAGCTTGTAAACCCCTCGGCCATGCGGACAGTTGCGTTGTGGTAAGGACTAAGTCTTCATGTCTGACTTCGTACTCCCCGCGAACTTGGCTGACAATGAGTTTAGAGTCGCCGTATGCCTCGAGATTTTTAACGCCAATCTCATCGGCGAATTGCATCCCAATCAAAAGAGCGTTGTACTCCGCCACATTATTGGAACAAGGCTCAGTTAATGAGACAGCTCGGGGAATCACATAATTTTGTGGGGATATGAGTACTACTCCTACCCCCGCTACTACGTGTCCCTTCGGGCTTGTTCTTGATGCACCGTCGAAGAAAAGTTGCCATACTTGACTTTCGAACGATGTCTGAGTCAGGCAGACTTCAGCAACTTCATCTGGGAGATCCTCGTAGACTTTGGCTGCCCTCGGATCTGGGTGCTCAGTTAGGAAATCCGCGACTGCTTGTCCCTTAATGGCCTTTTGTGGTAAAAAGCACATCTCATATTGGGAGAGCAATATGGCCCATTTTGCCAGTCGGCCATTTAGCGATGAAGGTTTAGTCATAAGTAACCTCAGGGGGTTGACTTTTGATTTGACGTTTATAGTTTGGCCTACCAGATAGTGTCGCATTTTCTGGATAGCGAACACCAGTGCCAAACATTCCTTCTCGATCGGGTTATACCGATGTTCGGCTCCGATCATTATTCTACTCAGATAGTAGATTGCTTGCTCTTGTCCTCGATCATCATTCTGAGCTAGTAGAGCTCCTAAAGAATGATCCATTGCCCGGACGTACACCAGGAAAGGCTTTCCGGATACCGGAGCTGCAAGGACTGGTGGTTGGGTGAGGTATTGTTTAATTTCCTCGAACGCTTGTTGGCAAGCGTCGTCCCAAATGAACGAGACACCCTTCTTCATTAGCTTAGTGAAGGGTTGGCATCTTCCGGAGAGGTTTGAGATGACCTACGGATGTACGCCAATCGTCCTTGCAATCCCCTGAGTTCCTTGAGATTTCTCGGAGGTTGCATCTCCTAGATAGCGCGAATCTTTTCCGGGTCCAAGTGAATTCTGGTGGATGTTACAACAAATCCTAAGAATTTGCCACTGGCCACCCCCAGGAAGGACTTTGTGGGATTCATCTTCAATTGATGAGCCCGCATGATGTCGAAGACCACCTTCAGGTCCGCTATGTGATCACCTTTAGTGCGGCTTTTTACCGCGATGTCATCAACATAACATTCCACCGTTTTGCGTATTTGCTGATGAAAAATGGCGTTCATGGCCCTTTGGTATGTTGCCCCTGCATTTTTCAGTCCGAAGGGCATGACGGTATAGCAATAAACCCCCAATGGTGTCCTGAAGGAGGTGTGCTTTTCATCGTCAGGATACATTTTGATTTGATTGTATCCTGAGAATCCATCCATGAAGGACATTCGTTCGAATCCACAAGTATTGTCAATCATGACATCTGTGATTGGCAATGAGAATTCGTCTTTGGGACAAGCCTCGTTTAGATCACGGAAGTCGATGCAGATCCGGATCTTCCCGTTCTTCTTGGTAACTGGGACAATGTTGGCTACCCAGTCGGGATGTTGTTCTTCCCTGATGAAGCCAGAATCAATAAGTTTTCTGACTTCTGATTGAATTGCCTCCATTATTTCTGGACGGAACCGTCGCTGCTGTTGTTTGACAGGTTTTACGTCCGGATTGATGTTGAGGCGGTGCATGGCCACTTGAGGATCAAGTCCTGGCATGTCCTCATAATTCCAGGCGAAGACGTCTATATACCCTTGTACAAGAGATATTAGATCCTTGTTCTCCGAAGGTGACAGGCCGTCACTTATGAAGATGGGCTTAGGGTTAGCCTCATCTCCTAGGTTGATCTGAACAACCTTGTCTTCTGTGGGTGGCTCGCGCTGTTCAAAGCGGGTATCCCAAAGAGCATTTAAATGTTTGATCCAAGGATCTGTATTAGATTGGATCATTTCTTCATTTCCATCTTCCAGGTGGCTTGCCGAAACCATGTTCACTGAAAGTTCCTTGAAGATGTTGCCGACACTGACATCTGACTCCCAAGATGATGTGTCTGAAGAGTAATCGTTGCTCGACGATTCTTGAGAATCGGAGGCTGATGGACCGGAGTTGATACATAGCCCAACCCCCGGCGCGTCTGATGATAATAATCGGGGGCCTTCCCTTTCGGCACAAAGGATTAAAGCAACGTCCTCCTTCCTTTGCCGAAGTTCAACCCGGTTTGTTGGTCAGATCGTACCCCATGCATCTCATTATTTTGAGCGCTTTTGGTTCGTAACGATCGAACTGAGGGGATTCTTCCTCGCCTTCCGATTCTTCGCGGGGCGTTGGTTCAGACGAGATTCGCCCAAAAAGAATTGGTTTTTGGCCTTTCCGTCTTGCTGGAACCATAAATATAGATTCTTGCGCATTACCATTGTCTTGGTATGTCTCGAAGGACGATTTCACTGGTACATGCAATGATGTTAAGGCACCCATTGCCGACCAGAGATCGTCATCTATATCAGTGCTAGTATCTGACGGTATTGAATCAGAAGCACACACAGAAAAATACGCAAAATCTAAATCTTCATTAATATACCAACCGCCTACATCATCGGTGGTATTATCGACATCGGGCTTATTAGTGCCCGTTACAAGTGGTTCTAACTCCCACAGGCACTCTTCTTTCTCAGGCTCAGTGTCAGCCTCATTACCAGAGTCTGGCTCCTCTGGTTGTGGGGCTTCATCCGTCTCCACCGGATCTTGGTACAGCAAAGAGTCGGTGAAATAATTCTCGACCCCTTTGAACGGATACCTTTCGGCGATCAACGTCTGCACATTTCCACTCCCGTCAATGTACTTCATGACTTGGTGGAGAGTGGAGGGAACGATGGAGTTGCGGTGAATCCACGGTCGTCCCAGCAATAGATTGTAGGAAGTGTCGGCGTCGATGATGTAGCATGTCACTTCCGACTTGAGGCTTCCAATCTGACACCTGAGCTTGATCTTCCCCATCGGACGGGTCTGGTTGGCATTGAACCCATAGATAGTTGTCTGGGTGGGGCTCAAACGATGGGTAGGAATGCCGAGATGTTGCATGACCCAGCGAGGCATGATGCTCAACGCGGACCCTGGGTCTACCTGGATGCGGTTCACCTCGGACGATCCAATATACCCTGTGAAGTACAGGGGTCGATCATGCTTCCCTTTCACCTGCATATCATCTGCCGTGAAGGTGATGCAGGGGGCATTTTGGGAGGTGTGGAGGCAATCCTCTACATCTTCCTCCTTCGGCACCTGGGTCATAAAGACCTCAGCATTTGCCAGAGCTTCTTGCAGAGCTTCCCTGGTCGACTTTGATAGTCTAAGAAGTTCATACAAGGTAATGCGTGCCGGAATGTTGGCCAACTGAGCCAGGACATCAAAGCGGTAAGGTGCCGTAGATCCTTCCGCGATGCCCTTTTGAAGGGCTCGAGAAAATCGAGTCTCCTTCTTCTTCTCCACAGGTGGCTTTGTGGAGGGCCTGACTGGCTCCGCAGTTGGTTGTGGAGGGGCTACTGCCGTCTCGCCGTACTGTTTCAAGTACGCCTGTCCTGAACGGGTTCCCGCCATCGGTTGGTTGGGCTCTGCGGCCAAGACTATCGTTTCCTCCTCTGAGTCGGTCAGTGAAGGGATATCAGTCTCCGCTTCTCGGGAAGAGGCGCATACCACGTTGCAAGACGAGGCTTTTGTCTTGCCTTTAGATTTCCTGTTGGTCACAGTAGTCCATTGCTGTTCATTGACAAGGTCAGGGTGGACCCACATAATTTCCCTTGAGGTGTAGGGACGGGTACCAAGCCTTTCTCTTGCTGCTGGTGAGGGTCTGTGTTGACCACTCTCAGCTCTCCTCTTGGAATAGGAGTTACCCCCGTAGGCGTTGGAGGTTGTCTTCCGAACTGGAGAACCGACGTCATATTAGCCGTCACCTTCTTCTGCTCTGGTCGGAGCTTTAACACCTCCGCGTCAATCAGAGCCTGAAGGATGTCCTTGAAGACGTAGCAGCTTTTGGTGGGGTGTCCCAACATCCTGTGATACATGGAGTAGTTGGGATTGTCGGTCTTGCCGACTTCCTCTTGGCGCCTAGCTTCAGGGAGCTTCAGTCGGTTACTCTTGTTGAGTAGTTTAAAGAGCGAATCGACATGTTCCTCCTTGAAGGAATATTGCTTGTTGGCGCGTGGCTGGCCTGAAGAGCCACTCGCCTTGCCTGATTGAGGTTTGGCGGGAGATTTGGTCTCCGTTGCCAAATTATCCTTCCGCTTTGTTTGGAGGGATGTGTCTGGCGCACGCCTTGTCGATCTTTCCGGCCTAGGCTTGCCTTCCTCCGCTCTGACGCGGGCGACAATCTCCTCAGCCTGTTCACCTTGTTGGACTAATTGCTTCCAGGTGCGGCTTTCAGCAACTCCTATTTGAGCAAGGAGTGAGGTTTGGAGATTGTGGCGGCATGTTTCCACCAGGGTGGCCTGGGTCATACCGCTTGGACACCGGAGTGCCAAGTTCTGAAATCTTTCCACGAAAGATTTGACGGACTCCCCTTTTCGCTGTTTGGTAGCCAAAAGGGTTGGCATCGTGACCTCGGAGTCATCCTCGAAGAAGCGTGTTAAGAACAGCTTCTCTAAATCGCCCCAGTTCTTGATAGAACCTTCTGGGAGCTTCATAAACCATTCAAAGGCCAACCCTTTCAGGGTGCCGATGAACAGGCGCGCCAGGATGGCGTCATTATCTACTACATTCTCGGTTTGGGATTTGAAGTAGTAGATGTGCTGGTTGGGTGACCCCTTCCCGTCGAATGCTTGGAGGGTTGGAGCCTTGAACTTAGGAGGGTATGGAACTAAGTCCCATTCAGCCGGGTAGGGCCGGACCACTCCTACTTCTTGGAGGTCTTTGCGATTGGCAAGGGCCTCGAGGCGTCGCTCCAGTTGACTCATTCTTTTAACATGAGCCTTTCCCTGGTCTTGGTCGCCTTTTACTTGCGACGAGGACTTGGACGAGCCGGAAGTAGATCGCCGCGTCTCCCCAGAAGGTTCGGAAGATGAGCTTTCTCCCTTTCTCCCTTTGCCCTTTGACTTTTTAGGAGGGGACCTCCTCCTGTCTTCGAGCAGCTGTGCAATCGCCTGCTTGAGGGAGTTGATAGATTCCTGCTGAGAAAGAATCATATCCATTTGTGCCTTCTGGATCTGCTCCAAACGTTTAGCCGTCTCCTCAGGAGTGCCTGTCATGTAGGCGGAGGTCTCCTTCTCGACGGAAGAGTTTGAAGCCCTTGATTCCGCTACGGCGGAGTGAGAATCATTCACTTTAATGCCATGGGCTAAGGCATTATAGTCAATTGGGGGAATGGCCCCAGTCCGGGTGCGAGTGTGTCGATACACCCCTTCCGGTTCAGAGTCAGACTCGGACTCGTCTGAGCTGACTGCAAGTTGTTTTCCCTTACTCCTGCTTGTCATATTCGCAGTGAGCTCCGGGTACTCAACGTCAGAGAAGGTTCTCCTTCTGTGGGAGCGTCTTCTTTTAGCTGACGGAGGAATCAGGGTCAACTGTCTGACTAAATACTGCTGGTGTATGCCTGATCCGCAACGGCACTCAGAGAGCATATGGATGAGCCGTTGGCAGCAACACGACGAAGTGGCCTGATTGGCACTTCTTTTCTTTGTCAGATAATCCCTCAAATCCATGGGAGGGGGATTGAAAAGATTAGCCTCGCAACGTCGAAGACGGGAGGCATCCATGTGCTGTACAGCCTGGACGCAGGCATCAAGGACGCGGTTCTTGCGCCGCAGCTGTTCAGCGCGCGTCTGGCGTCTCTGTTGAGACAAAACGCGCCTGTCGCGTTGCTGTTTGGTGTGTTGGAGCAGAGACACTTGAGAGAGGATGGGCTGTTGGGCTCCACGCCTATGGGCTCGTGCCTCTTGCGCTTGACGAGGCGCAGATGTCTCATCTTGGCGTTTGGTGAGTTGGTCCTCAGAGGACCTAACTGAAGGAATCTCGCGTTTGGGGCGCCAAACGCGGATTTCATGTACTGGACGTGGCGCGGGCAAGGCGCGAGATTGTACGTCGCGTCCAGCCTCAGTTGGACAACCAACGGTTCCGACTTGCAGCTGACGCGCACGTCTCCTCTGTCGACGCTCAGCGTTTCGATTGCGTCGAGGAGGTGGAGAGAGACCAACGACATCCTGATGCTGGACACCAAGGACTTTGACCACGCGGGTCTCCTGAGAGACGCTGACGCGGGTGTTCTGTGCGACGCGGTTGGTCGCAAAGGTAGATGTGCCTGGGACCACGCGGGCCTTCTGAGAGGCGTTGGCGCGTGTACCTTGCTTGGCACAGTCGGCAGCAGGGGAGCTCGAGAAAGCCACAGATCGGGCCTCGAGGCCATTCCCCGTCGAGACCCGCGGCAGACGCGGGTCTTTTGGGCTCTTGGAGCCGGAAGAGAGAAACTCTTCGTACTTCGCCTGGTCGAACTCGACAACGAGCGATTCGACCATCTTCCCCTTATGGTGGACGTCATCCTGCGCCACTATTTGCTCCTCAGTGACAAACGTAGTCCCCAGCGGAGTCGCCATCTCTTGTATGCGCCGGAAAGAAGAAGAGATAGTGATGGGTGTAAAGATTTCCTTGAATCAAATGAAACTATTACAACCAGACTTTTCCTTCCAGTTACAAGGGAGGGAGGATGTTGAGTCTTGAATCCTCCCTTTGTTTAAGGCTGGGTTCTTCGTGTGGCGGTGGATAGTGAGTCTTGTTCTCCGTTGACCGGATGACCGTCGGGACCGTCGGGGGATCTTCTCTCTGGCTAGTAGAAAGAGTAACACAGCTCTGTCTACCAAAACTCTCAAAGAGAAGGTAGGCGAAGAGCAGCTCATACGCAGCAAGCTTGACGAAGAGTTGAGCTCTCTCTTGTCTCGGTCTCTCTCTCTGTGATCTCTGATTGCCAATTGCTGATTTTAGGATCCGCCTGTCTCGACCAAAATCCGACCAAAAAAAATCCCGCCTCTTCTTCATAGCGACGGGGCTATTTATAGAGGTCTCAGGGGTGAACGTGCCCCCTGAAAACGCTCCACAATGAGGGGCCACTTCCCGCTACTTGTGCGGTGACTGGCCCCGTAATCCGGGTGGTTACAACTGAGGCGCGGGTTTAGACCCACGCGCCTTGATGCTGAGACGCGGGTGTCGAGCCAACGCGCCTTGATGCTGAGACGCGGGTGTCGAGCCGACGCGTCTAGAACTTGAGACTCTGCTTTTATTGGCTTGTCTTTTAGTGACTTTTAGACAGCCTACACTGGGATAAATTCTTGTACTCCTGCATTTATTCCTGTTACATGGTATTCCTGTTACACAAATATTATTGTTATTTATT
The DNA here is from genome assembly GCA_038442645.1 of Agave tequilana. Lineage (NCBI taxonomy): Eukaryota > Viridiplantae > Streptophyta > Magnoliopsida > Asparagales > Asparagaceae > Agave > Agave tequilana. Next base: position 26,534 of record JAVJIF010025299.1, on the reverse strand, counting down.
CCAGTTATCTACTTGAGACATGTTTATACACATACACACACGACATGTAGTACACAACATTTGGGAGTGCTTCCTGTATATCTATAATTTGTTCCCGTCTTATGAGGAGTCAGGTGCACCTATCAGACCATGTTCACACACGCTCTACTGTAGTACAAATTACTTGAGAATAGAGAGACTTGAGATTGACTAGATGTTATTGGGTAGGTGTCCTGAATCCATCATTGTCCACTGCAAGGGACATGGTAGTGTTGGCTACCACTTATATTGTGTACAGCTCATTGAGCTTCTTATTTCTTACTCATGCCCTAGCGGGTAGCCCTGGTCTCAGCAGCCAGGGCTTGTTTAAGGTCTAATTCCGGGTGTGCACGAGATACACCCACCTGATCAGAGCTCCTTGATCGTTTAGTCTCATGACACACGTCTAAAAATTCATGGATAGCATTGTGCAGTTTTACTTCCTAGATTATATTGTGATTATTGTTATCTCAGGTAACTCATGTTTATTTTATGTGTCTATACATGTCATATAATTTCATTGTTCTTTATTCTTCCTTTGTACACTTGCTCGGTCATATCTGAGACCCTAGGTTTGCATGCTCATATATAGATCCCTCGACTACACCTTCAGAGGAGGACCAGGTGTACCTAGATGGTTTGGCTGAGTAGCAGTAGGACGGTTCGTGATTTTTTGCCCCTTTTGGCTCACTGTATGTTCCATAGTAGTACTCTCTTTATGTTATATATATGTCTAGTTGTAATGTACATTATCCTAAAGGTGCTGATGGACTCATATGTATTCTATTTTTGGTACTGTATGAGATTGTGTTATGTACTCTTGTTACATGTAAAGTACAATATATCAGCAGTGGTATTGCTTTCTTATGATACTTGTACAAGTCTACAGTAGGCTTAACATGTATACGTAGGAATCACACACCCCGCATGTACGCGTGATCGATCATATCACGTATTGTTATACTATACTTTGAGAAGTGGGGCGTGACAACTTTAATAGAGCTTTCAAATTGGCTGAGGCCAGGAACAGGGCTAGGCTAAGCCAGGCCATCCATAGGGCCTAATAAAGAATAAAGTCTGACTTAGCCAATTTGTGACCAGGGATGATAATGGGTCGGGGCCCACCAGAGGGGCTCCGAACTGTACACAAAAAAAAGCCTGAGCCCCACTCAGTCAAAATTGGGTAAGGGTTGGAGCCTTATTTTAGCCTTGTTTTCTTTTAGGACTGAGTTCAGGGTCTCGCAGGACAGTTGAGTCATCATCATCTGTACTTATGAATCAAATTAAAACTTCAACTCCAATATCTAATGTACTTATTCTCCAATTTATATTACTCTTACACTACAATAATCTTATAATTTTTTTAAAATTTGAAAGTAAAAAATAAAGACTTTTAATCTTAAAAAAGTAAGATTTGATACAAATAAACCATAAAAAATATAAGTGTTTCTCTCTCTCTCTTTTTTTTTAATTTCTAAGTAGTCTTAAAGTCAAAATTGACCGTCCGGCCAGCCCAAGCCCTGAGGCCAGGGCCAGAGCCCCCAAATATTTTGGGGCATGGTAGGGCCTATCCTAAGGCCGATTCACCCTGACTCATTATCATCACAATTTCTGATAGAGCTAGGGCCACTCCCAGTCTCCGGCTTTTTTGGGCCCATGTTAGGGGCCCATGGTATTGACCCCGACCCATTATCATCCCCACACACGGCCTATATATCAGCACGTTTGCCATGCTATTTGTGGGTCCAGTTTTGTGGGTGGGTGGATTAAAGGGTGGTGCCGGTAGCTGGAGGGCTTTTCTCTATTGGCAGCCTCAAGCAAATGTGGAAACATTATAATTAGCAAATAAAAATTAGATATGGAAATAAAGTAGACTACATCTAATGAGATATGAAGAGAATTCATCAGCCGATCTATCGAAAACAATAAATGGAAGCGCATTGATATTATGGATATGCAGATAAAGTTTAATTGTGGGGGGGATTGTCAAAAATGGAAAGTGAAATAAATTTTTGGCGACAAAAATTGGAAGTTGACATTTGCAAAATAAATGCCCAATCACACAATGAACCTGAAATTTAATCCGTTAGTTTTGGTTTTTGAGGCTGGGTTAAGGGGTTTGATGAAAAATATCCATATAGTAAAAAACCACCATGTACTTTTAGTAATTGGAGAACTCATTCCTTGATTTTACCTATTCCATTTTAAGCCTTATCTTAGATTATAAGAATAAATCATCCATAAATATCTCTCATTTAGAAATGATAGTTTAGCAGCCATAATTTCTCTCGTAAAATAGACTATATTTATTTGTAGTATATAAAGATTGAAAAGTGTGACTTATCAGTGACAAACCGACACTTACAGAATAGTTGGATCATATCTTTGACAGTAATCTTAGCTAATCCGAACTTTCTGCCAATAAAACTGCATGTTATCTGCATATCCATATTTGCATTACACGTTCGGCGCACATGGAGTTATTGTAACCCTAACTCCTAAGTTGTTTCCGACTTCTTTGTTTTGTTATTAAAACACCTATAATTAAAGTTTATTTAAAACAAAAATTTTATTACAACTAGTTAATAAATTGTTTTCATTATTACCATCCTAAAATTAAATTGGAGAATTTGCCGCCGTCAAAAAGAGCACTTTTCTTGAAAAAAAAAATATACAGTAAAATATACTTATCTAATTCGTGGCTCGCCATACTTTCTAAAACTCTAAACATACATTTACGCGTAAAGTAAGCCGGTGACAGTAAACACTACAAAGGAAAAACACTAACAAGCAAGCTATATATGTCTTCGAAAAGAAAGGGAAAAGAAAACATGGAAAAGTTGCACTGTAATTTAAGGTAGACTTGTGCAATAATATTGTTATAATTTACATTTTTTGCCATAAGTTTTTGGACTTTTACACAAAATGCACACTTGAGGGGGGTAAACTGTCATTTCAGAGTTGTTTTCATTTACAAGGTTTGGGCGGGATCGAGGAGCCAGGTGTGGGGCCCCACCCCCCGCATATATCGGAGAGGGATATTCAGTGAAACGGCGGTACCCTGTGTCTGGTCACCACTCCCAGGGGGAGACTCCCCCATCCCTATAAATACCTCTCTCTTCCGACACTTCATTCCTCAGTCAAAAAGAGAGAGACGAGAGCTTTGTCAGTAAATCATCAGTCAGAGGCTTCTCTGCTGCTGTTAAGGTGATGATCTCTTTTGCTTCTTGATTAGTTGATGTATAATATTGTCCCTTCGAACAGAAATCACAGATGAAGGGCAACATAAAAAAAAATGATCTCTTTCTCAGTTTTTTCTTTTTCTTTATCATGTTCTTGTTGCTCTAATCATCTAAGGATCTGCTTCCATGTTCTTTATCTCAGGAATAGATGGATGGATATCTTTTCTTTTTGTTTGATCATTTTCATTATTTTTTGTAATTAGTTGTCATGGCATGTAATGATAAATTGATCATAGAATGAGATAGTAATTCACTGACAGGATTCATTCACTAACCAGATTCATTCTACAGTTTCATATGTTTTTGAATGGTTTTTGCTCGTGTTTTTTTTTTTTTTCAATTTCATTTTTTCCCCCAGTTTGAAAAGGTGTATTTTGGGATTCTGACTGTCTGAAGCCAAAAAAAAAAAAAATGTTCTGAAAGAAACAAGGAAAACATGAGATCCATTTTATCATTGATTTCATTGGGTTTCATACTAAACTAAACTTTTAGAGGATTTATCTGTAAAGTAATAGAAAATGGTTCTTATCCCTAAAGTTTATATTTTGATCAGAAATATAAAAGATGGTGGATTTTCATTCATGTCTTATGATTGATCAAAATTATTAATGCTTCTAGAAACTGATTGTCATTCTAAAGATGCTAACTTTTTGTTTCTACTTGTCTTAATAATTATACTATGAGCTTGGCCAACTAGATCATACTGAATCTTTTATTTATTTAATTTATTTTGAATCAAAATGAATTTTTTTTTAGAATAACATATTTTTCATTATATTTAAACCTTGCAGATTTGATTGTTTTACATTAATTTATTTGTTGATACCTTTTGGTATTATTATCTAACTTTATGACATAGATTTTTTGTGTATACAAGCATTTTTGTTTATCAATCATATCAAAAGCCTAATACTAATCACATTAAAATGAAATATTATTATTTGATTTTCACTGGAAATACTTTTCCCTATTATTTAGAGGTAATCAGTAATGCAGTCATTCAGTTCCATTGTTGAAGATAATAAGAATATGTGGAAAATTCATCTCCTAAATAAAACAATAGAATACAATATATTTATATTTGCCAATTTCTTTTCCTCTACTAATAATATTATTTATGTTTTATGTTATTGAGAAATTAATATTTCAATTCAGTATTTGTTTTTTTAAAACATTGTGTGGTTCCTAATTTCTATTTATGGCCATTTCATCATTTACTTATTTTAATTTATTCTTAAGAGGTGACTATTGGGACTTCATCTGACGATCTTTAGGATCAATACAAGACTTCATCAAAAGTTATTCTATTTGTCACTCAGACATGTAATTATTTGAAAAGGTATACCTTTTGGGATTCTATTCATCAATTCTTTTTCCCTACTATCAATGTTTTTTTATGTATATTGAGAAATTAATATTTCAATTCAATATTTGTTTTTTAAAAAAACATTGTGTGGTTCCTAATGTCTTTTAAAGGAATTTTCTTCTTTACTTTTTTTAATTTTATTCTTAAGAGATGTCTATTGGGACTTCATCTGACTGCCTTTGTGATCAATACAAGATTTCGATTAAAAAAAATATTCTATTTGTCACCCAGAGATATGTAATTTTGGAGTTGAACTTTTATCTTATATGAAATACTCTTAGAAAAAACTGAATTTCTTAGAGATCCCATCTCCTAAAGTGATAGAGAATCGCTATATAATAATGAACAATTCTTTGCCTACATTGTTTCTTATACACAACTAGTACTTTTTTCTGAATATTTATTCAAAAAATTAAAGAATTATGGTTTGTTTTATATTTCAAATTTATAGCTTCCATCTTATTTATTTTGGGAATTATCTGTTAGATTTCCGTCTCAAGGAACATTATTTTGATCATCTCCCACTATTAATTAGTACTTTTTTCTGAATATTTATTTCAAAATTGGTTCATATTTCAAAGTTATAGCTTCCACCTTATTTTTTAGGATGTTATCTGGTAGATCTCCCTCTCGAGGAACATTATTTTGATCATGAAAAGAAAATTCTTGTAATTAGAAAAATATTTTTGTTTATGATGCAAAAAAATACACTAGTATGGCTCACTTTACCTTGGGTTTTCTTACAGAAAAAATATTTAACATTTTTTTAATTAGTAATTTAATTAGCCAAAAGGCTGCTCTTATAGGCTTATAAATATTAAGTTTAGTCCTTGAAGTAACAAAACTTTTAAAGTTCAATTTTTTAAGTAATAGACTTCTTTACCATGCATGGGGCAATATTTTTCTTAATGTTTTTCATCTTGTTTACTTTTTATTATTATTAATTTGTAGAACAAAACAAATATTTTAAGAGCACATTTTTTTATTTGGATTTTATGGACTGTCTTTAAATTATTTTATTTGTTATGAAAAATATAAATATCTATTGGAACCATCTGACTTCCTTACTTTTATTTTATATTTTATAATTATTAAGACTGTGCAACTACTAATAATCTTGATGGATATGTATTGTAATTTTTTTATTAATTCAAATTTAAGGCTGCTTATCAGGGTTTGTTTGGCATCAGTCTTTATCTTCAGATCAAGTATCTTGTGATATACTGGTCTAAATGTTGGTCACTATCCTTTCTTTTATGGTCAAAGAATTTCATAATACTTTATCATGTGCAATTCGACATTTTTAATTTCTACCTGCTTGGCAATTTGTAATTGACCTTGTATTTCCATGATAGCTCAGATATATTGCAATTAATAGATGAAAGACATCAAGAAATTTTATATTTCTCTTATATATATTTCTGACCTGAAAATAATGCATATCCCTTTTCGTAATTTGTTTAGCGATAAGAAGCTTGCATTATACATTGTTTTTTGTATAAGAATTTACATAGCAGAATGATTTAATTTATGCATGCATGAGTACTATACTTAATTTGCAGGTGGTCAAAATGGTTGCCAACTACAAGCCCGTTCTCCTCGGCACTCCCACTCCATTCGAGCAAGCAGTCGCCATGCATCTCCACCAAGCCTCCTCCGTCAACCAACACCTCCCCATGCTCCCATTCATCGAAGTCCCCGATGACGCCGATGACGAAGACTACTACCTCGTCGACGAGGACATCACAATCGAAGACCTCCGTGCCCGAATCGCCCGAGACCAGCGCCTGCTGAGGTACTTGGAGGAGAAGCAGCGAACCAACCCGGAACAAAACCGATCAGCAACAATCCTGCGAACGAGGCCTACAACCGCCGCAGGAAGCTAGCCCGCTCCCTAGAAATCGTGCTTAAGCACATGCTCAAGATCACCAGAGAATGCGACGTGCAGGCCTTCGTCTACGGCGTGGTCCCCAACTCGGGGAAGACCATCACGGCCTCGTCTGACAACCTCCGCGAGTGGTGGCAGGAGAAGGTCAGGTTCGACCGGAACGGCCCCGCGGCTGTCTCCAAGTACTATTCTGAGGTGGGGACGCCGGGGTCCGCCATCAACCCCATCGCGCCTGAGGAAATCAGCCCCAAATCGTTACTGGAGCTTCAGGACTCGACGCTGGGATCCATCTTGTCCGCTCTGATGCCGCACTGCGAGCCTCCGCAGAGGAAGTACCCGCTCGACAGAGGGGTGTGCCCGCCGTGGTGGCCCACTGGGGACGAGCCATGGTGGCCCGAGCTGGGGTTTCCTGAAGGCCTGCCAAAGACGCCGTACAAGAAGCCGCACGATCTGAAGAAAGCGATAAAGGCCGGGGTGATCGTCGCCGTGCTCAAGCACATGATCCCCAAAGCTGAACAAATCGACATGATTGTGCGCAAGTCGCGGGGACTGCAGGATAAGATGACCGTGCGCGAGATCCACACCTGGTTCGCCATCGTGAAGCACGAGGAGGAGCTGTTTTGGAAAGGGAACGCAAGCAGTTCTGTTCCCCGGCCGGAGAAGCTAGTGTGCGAAGATTTGATTGAGATTAGCAGCGATTCAGGCAAGGAGTACTCTGTCTGCTGCGGCGGCCAAGAGGCTGAGGTTGAGAGCGTGAAGGATGTGAGAGCTGGGAAGAGATCCGCGATCGATGAGCTGAAGGATAGCATTGTGTACAGGGGGGTGTATTTGTGTGCGAACAAAGGGTGCAGGCACCACGAAGAGCGATTCGGGTACATTGATGAGGCGGGAAGGGATTACCATATGGAGTTTGAGTGCAAGTTCAGGAACAAGCAGCTGCGCCTAACCCCAACAACCTCTGTGGCTTTGAATAGTGATCAGATTCGAGAAGGGGCGCCTTTTGGAGTGCCGGTCAAAGGAAAGCAGACGATCGAGAAGCTGATGAGCTCGTACCAGCAGAGTGTCGTCAATAATCCCGCGGCCGATGAGAATCCTGTTGTCAAGGACGGCAAAATTGATGACTCGTTTATGTCGGGTTTGGTCGATGAGGGTTTTGCTGTCCCGATGGAGTACTTGTATCCGATTGATCAGCCTATGGACTTCAACCAGCTGAATCAAAAAGAGAAGTACTCCACCAAAAATCAAGTGAACTACTTTAGCGCGATGCAGATGAATCAGAGCCAACAGCAGCAGCAGCAGCAGCAGCAAACTATGGAGATGGATCGGAGCCTGCAGCAGATAGAGATGAATCTGCTCGGCGATGTGGGATGCTACCGAACAGAGTACAATAATATGATGCAGATGGAGATGATCAAGAAGAAGCAGCAGCAGCTGCAGAACTTTGGGTTCGCGCAGCAGCAGCAGCAGCGGCAGAACCTCGAGTACCTGAGCCTGGGCCAGAGTCAGCAAGCTTATGTCGGGGCGGCTGGCAACTTGGAGTTCGGGCGGATGCAGCCGCCGCCTGTTAACAACTTCGGTTTCATTCCTCAGGGCCAGAATCAGCTAGCTGTCAATGGCGTGCCAGCTGGCAACGAAGTTAACCTGATGCAGCGTGGCCAGATGCAGGCTGGTGAGTATATACTGGCGAATCACAGAATGGGTTAATGAAGAGCGCTGTTGGGTGAGATGCATGTAGTCGCTGGCTGAGTGTGAGAAGACGCAAAAAAAAAAAGTGTCTGTTTCGTTGATCTTTAATAAACAAAATATGTGAGGAGACGAACCTGAGAATGAAAAAAAAAACAGTAATTATGTTTTATTGACTAACAGTTTCTCAATCGAAACTTTTCGTCAGCCGCCCTTCAGAAAACAATCAAAGCAGAACAAATCTCATTGCTCATGTAATTGCATGTCAATATGGCATAGTGGTTCGGGTACTTGAACTTGGTGGTGAGGATCCTTTTTGAATTTATTTTCTTTTTTCGTTTTAAAGCATTTATAGGCCCATCACGACGAGAGGAGACCTCATCTTCACTTTTTAATTCTAAAACTTTAAAAAAAGAGAAGAATTCATTACTCCTTGAAAATGAAAAGACAAACGCTTTCCTAATTTCTCTTAAACTCTTTGTTTCCCTTTGAATCAAATCCTCAAGATGATCTCGTCTGCAGGTCTCAGCTCTTAACGTTCTGAAAGTTTCAGTCTTCAAGGTGATCCTCATCCATTTTTTTTCTTTTTTTTTCTTTTTGTTTTTCAGTGGTCTACAGTTCTGAAAGTTTTCAAATTGTTTGGTTGTTCTTTCAATAACCCATTCAAAAAATTTCAAAAAATATGAAGTATAAAGACTTAATTTGTAACTTTGCATCTTAAAAAGCAAGAAAAATTAATTTTAAATAATTATATTTTAAGATTAAACTATAAATATTATATTTCAAAGTAATTATCTCATAAATAGTATTTAAAAATAGTCAAAAAAAATACTTTGTAAATTTTACTTTTATTATTTAAAATAAAGTTTTTAAGTCTACCTGTGATTGCATAAGTCGTTGCATTATCGATCCCAAGTCCAGACTAAAGATGAAATAAAATTTTAAGAAGAAGAAAAAATGTACAATATAAATCAATTTTTACATAATATAATAAAGACGCTTGGTATACCAAATTAAGCTATTATTAGAAGGGTCCTTTTCGAATTTTCGCCTAGGGCCTCACCATGTCTTGGAACGGCCCTGGTAGACATAATAAGATAGTATTACACATGAGTTAAATATAATTCTAATATTTTTGAATTAAAAATTCATGATTCTAGTCCTAAAATAATAGTATATTGCAATTTTTATTGCTCAACTATGACCCTGACGCAGAGTAATTCGCGGGTTGACATGTGCTGTCAGGTTGCCTTAAGGGTTGGAAGGGGGCGGGGAGCCCTCTTTCGGGAGTCTCAAGGGGAGGAACCCTAGATCAATTTTTTTTTGGATCGACCTTTTGCATATCTTGTTTGCTCGTACTCACGATGAGTTTTGTTTGTGTTTGTGATCGATGTGATATTTAGATCTGAAAAATATTGGAGATCATTTGATGCTCGTGAATGGGGTTTGCTAATGATGGTGATTCTGATATGAGGATTGTGACTCATGATCATATTCCTATGTGAGGACTGCGATCTTTATTAGAAGACCGCGACTATGATCCGCGACTATGATCATTATCCTTTTATTAATTGAAAATTAGGGACTCCGATCATTGTCACAGTCCCAATATAGGCTTAAAAATTGTATTTTTGTGAGGATTGTGATCATGATCGTAATCCTAATAAAGACTAAAAAATAAGACATTCTGTGAGGAATGCGATCATGATCGCAGTCTCATAAAAACTCAGAAACATGTATTAATAATAAGGACTGCAATCATGGGCATTTTTATAAAGATTGCGATCATGATTGCAGTCCTATAAAAACTTAAAAACATGACATTTTTGTCATGATCACAGTCTTCAGAAATAGAGCATTTTGTGAGGACTGCAATCATAACCACATTTTTTTTAAAATAGGACATTTTTATGAGAACTGTGATTATGGTTATAGTCCTCAGAAATAGGATTTCTTTTTATGAGAACTACAATCATAGTCATAGTCCTCATACACCACCAGTCTGCATTATGAAGCGGTCCGCTTTTTCAAAGTAATTATTATGAGGCAATTGAGTCTTTCGTCGTTGAGAAGAGCTTCTACGCTTGACACGTGGGCGCACATGATTGGTTCTAAAAAGGAGGTAGCTAAAAGCGAATAAAATTATGAAGCTGAGATTTTTTTCTAATTACGATTTGAGATAGGGGCTGTAGTGAAATCCCCCTAGCTTTATATGATAGAAAAGTGAAGAGAAAAATTAGAAAAAAAAAGAAAAAATGATTGGAATACTAAGATTCAAACAACGGTTGTGGACATGAGAAAACAGGCATAAACCAACTACCTTACATCCTCTTCTTGATTACTACATTTAATTTATTTAATTCAAAATTGAGACTAAAAAATAAAAAAAAAATATAAGGATAGCTTACCTTTTTTTTGGCGGCGGGGATTACGTGACCCCTTGACGCCCTGGTTCTATTTACAGAAATACGAATTCTCCAATCTCCTACTCCTACACAAACTTTAATAGCCAAATACTACTATTATTACACGAAAACCTAAATAAATGGACTATTATCATAATTAGATTTTGATTACTAATGAAATAGAAACTATTCTAAATAAATATTTATAGTTTTGCTCAACTTTGACCAAAATTCTTTACCAACTTGATTTGAAATTGAATTATATTTTCAACATGTTTATTACCTAGGAAATAAAAAATTGTAAATTAAAAAAAAGGTATTTCATGAATAAATGTTATACTTTCCTTTATGAGGACTGATGAGCTAAAGCTGTAACGCCCCGATCTCGCGAGTACGGGGACACTAATACGACGTACATATGCAGGACAGAAATACCCTCACATATGTACGCTAAGTATCAGTACTAGCAAGAATTAGAGTATAGAAGCACTATGGTAATACATTCCAACAGAAAAATACAAGCACACAGTTATCACAGGGTGTAACATAATATAACATGAATATATATTAAAAGGCATAGAGTATGATTACAAAGCATGAAAAGGACTGAAAGATACTCACGAGCTACAAAAGGGGATCTCATGAGCTGGTCAAGGGAGGCACGTCAGGAATAATTTATGGCTGATATGATGCTCTCTAAAGAAATTCAAGATTTTCACAGAAGGATTCCACCACGTTTGCGCTGTGCATTAGAATCTGGACATGAAGATGCAAGGTTGTCAGAAAAATAGCCCAGCGAGTACGTAAGATGAAGCCAAGTAGCGTACACAGGTAGTCACACGTGTACATGATCAATGCGATATGATTCAGGCATGCAAGTACAGGCAATAACCAGTAATATAAATGATAATCAGAGAATCAGTAGTAAATCCAAATTCAAGTAAGTACACGTGTATTGATAAATCTGAATCAGAAAACATGCATTGAAATTTGTGTCGTGAGCATAAGCATATAGAGGCATGAAATCAGTATTAAACCAATAATTAAAACCAGATTATTATATTATTATTAAGACTCATCTGATTTGTATGCATCAGTATGTGTCCCATTCCACATACCTCACACATAGACTGGAGAGTACGTTATTGGAAACTGATGGGGCTCAATGGACCATATTTAGAATGAATCCCGTGCATGCCCGAGATAACGGTCCAGGAGTATCTGGTACTAAGCCGAAATGTACCGCTTGGTATCAGGACGTATTGTACGCCCAAACATGAATAGGGTGTCATCCTCTCACAGGAATAGTCCTAGGGGCTTATTTCACACCCGACAGGAGATCAGCAGGAGTAGGAGTGCCAATACACCCCACGAAAACAGCTGGTGGCCTCTATGTAGAACTGAAGTTTTAGTTGTACAACATTTGTATGGCCACTATAAACACAAAAACTATATCGGTACCCATCAGTTTTCCTCGTTTCGGTATAAGTTGTCTATTTATTACGAATTTGTTCATGATGATTGATTTATAGGGATTAATTATGATATAATAACAGGAGGAATATGCATGACACAGGAGTATAATCTCAGGAGTTTACATGATATCAGTGCCAAGTCCCGTAAAAGGTGATAATCTTGAGTCAGGTGATATCATACAGGTGTCAGGTGTCAAGTGATAACATGTCAAGTATTAGGTGTCAGATATCAGGCGTCAGGTGTTAGGTGATAGCATGTCAAGTATCAAGATGGTATTCACAAAGCATGTAACAACAATAGAAAACACTCGCATATCATGTATCAAGTATTAGGAAGACACTGACACATGTATCATGTATTAAACACCAGAATAACATTCAGCCATATGTATCAAGCAGTAAACATGTATCAAGCAGTATAACATGTATCATGAATTAAATATTAGAAAAAAAACTCGCCCAACATAAAATATAAGTACTCGCCTAAATACTGAAAAGGAGTACTCACCTAAATACAAAAAAAGAGTACTCACCTATATGATATCCGGGACGTGGTGGCGGACTCTGGGGAAACACCGGGAGGTTTGCGCGTGACACACGAGGAGAGAGAAAGTCAGGGGATGATGAGAGAGAGATATAGAGAACTTAGAAGGAGAACTAGAGAGAGGTAGAGAGAGACTTAAATATAGAGTGATTGGAGAGAGAGAGAGAGAGACGAAAAGGAACAAACAAGAGAAGAAAGAAAAGAGAAAAGAAAAGAGAGAAAGAAATAAAGGGAAAAAAAGAAAGAAGACAAAAGAAAAAAGAGAAAGAAAGAAGGAGAGGAGGGGCTGGCCGGCCTGGGTGGTTGCGCGGCCTGCCAGAGGCGGTCGGCGACAGAGTTGGCCGCCACCAACGGTCTGTTCCATGGAGAAGGGGAGGGGTGAGGTGGAGTTGATTTGTGGTGATGAAGGATGATGATGATGTTGATGATGGAGAAGATGGTGATGGTGGAAGTGGTGTGATGATGGAGTGAAGTGGAGGAGGAGGTGGTGGTAGGGATGGTCAATGGTGGTGGGCTTGGTGGTGGTGTGTGTAGTGGAGATGGTGGTGATGGAAGTTGATGGGTTTAGTAAAGGAGGAAGATGGTGGTGATGTAGTTGAAGGGAGAGGAAATGGGATAGGGGACATGGGATGGTGGATGAAGTGGTGATTGAGGAGGAGAGGGGAGGGGTAATTGCCGGACTGAGATGGTGGTGGTGGTGGCCAACCATGGTAGAAAAGGAGGGAAGAATGCGATGGTGGTGGAGAAGATGGTGGAGGTGGAGAAGATTGATGGTGGTGAAGATTTGGTGTTATTGTAAATGGTGTAGTTGTTGTTGTAGAAGAGGGAGGTGGAGAGGGAGGTAGAGCACCGGTGGTCGCCGGAGGGGGCGTAGGTCAGAGGTGGAGAGAGGAGGTGGAAGATAGGAAGAGTGAGAGAAAATAAAGGGGAGAGAAAGAGAGATAAAGTGAGAGAGGGAGTTGGTGAGAGAGGTGTTGGCTTGAAGGCTTTTCACCTTAGTTTTGATGGTGACTAACTTATGAAGTTATAGTACTAATGATTTTGTGTTTATTAAGTTTCAGATATTCAATCAAGATCTTAGTCGGTGTTTAGCTTCAATAAAAGATTCGAAGTCAAGTTTTAAAGCTATCACATGTTGATTCAAGAGCTCATGCTTAAGATCACATCAAGTATTCAAAACGGAGTCTCACACTTTGGATCATGTTTGGATCAAGTCGACTTGGAGAAGAAGACCGACAAGAAGACTTGTGTCTAGGTTTGTTAGTTTAGATCTTGTGTAATAATATATTAGTTTTAAATTGCTCAAGTTTATACATACAAGTTTATTTATCGCTTTCATGAACCGATATATGCTTTGGTTTAGTTTTGATTTCAGTTTAACTGTTTTAGTTTCAAGAATTTATGTTTACATGGTTTGCATCTCAATAGAATAAGTTTTATGGTTTATATATGTGTTGGATTCTAGTTACACATATTAGAGCTTTATTGTTTATAAAAACTTATTTCTATGAGTTCATGTGTTTTGGTTCAACATGTATACGGTTTTGTGTTTCAGATTATCATGTATAGATCTTTCCGTTTTCATGAATAGATTTCATCAGAAGAAGTTTACATGGTTTCTATGTAAATTGGATTTCATCCAAATGCATTGATGATTCATATATGTTTAGAAAAACTTATTTTTATGTATCTAATTCATGTGTTTAAGTTTTATTTTTATCAAAAGTTATTTGGTATTTATTATCAAAAACAAATATATATAATTTACTATGTGTATTAATTATATCCATGCACATCATACTTCAAATGTGTTTCAATATCTTATTTTTGTATCTATACAAGTTTTAGAGAAATTAGATTTTCATTTCAAAGTTTGGATTTTGGAAATACGATTTTTGATTTATGCTTAAATTTCTATGCCTCAGTATAGTTCAATTGTTTATAATATGTGTTGATTTTTTATCACATATATTTTTACTTCAAAATATTTATATGAACTTATTTTTGTGAAATTTATGAAATTTTATTGAAATTTATATGGGGGTTTCAAAGTCCAGGTTTTTAACTATGAAATTCTGTTTTTGGGCTGCTTGCGTTGGACCGACCGGTCAATTGACGTGCACACATGCATGAGCCCTATTAGCGGTCGACCGATCGGTCGATCCACTAGCTTTATCCAACTTTCTGTTATGGGCCGGTCAACCGAGCGGTCGACCGACCATAGAGAGAACCCTTCTTTGTTTTGGGGGCGGTCGACCGACAACCCCAACAGTCAGAAATCTGACCATTGGCCAGTCGACCGACAGATCAATATGACCAGTTTCTTAGCCCCAATAGCTATATTCTGTTTGGGCTATATACATGGTTCTTTAGGCCAATTTTCAATAAGATTTTCAACAAGTTTTTAAGAGGTATTTTGCCTACTTTCTGAAGAGTTTTTAAATAAATTTTTGGTGCTAAAATTTATCTTTTATTTAGTTTCAAAGTTTGAAAAATAAAAAAAAATCAAGTTTTGGAATTCTAGTTTTGTTCTTCAATTTCTTCAGCAATCAAGAAGTTTTTCCTAAGTGTTTTCTTTGTGTTTCTTTTCCAAAAACTATATTTACTCATATACTTGACTCTTCATTGCAACTCTATACTTTAGGATATTATATTGTGAGAGGTGTTTTGTTTGTGGTCTTTTGAGATCACTAAGTTCTTATTTTGATCACCTAGTTATAATTTTCTCTTTACTTTGTGTTTGACTTTGTGCCTACCCTCTTGTGTAGAGTGAAAATCACCTAGAGGGGGGTGAATAGGTGATGAAGCTAATCAAAGGGCAATTTAAAAAAAATATGAAGCAAGTGAATGCAAATGCAATGCAACAATCTCCCAAAATAAGACTAAGAGCCGTATGCCCCTTGCGGGGTTCTGAACTCCTTCCTCCGGCTTCCTCGTAAAATGAGTTAGAGGTGCGCAATGCAACCTTGTTGTATGGGATTTTGATTGACAATATGAAGTATGATGAATATGGCAATAGCAATCAAAAACACAAAGTAATAGCAATGGAAAGTAAACCAATCGCAAACACAAAGATATGTTATCGAGGTTCGAGCACCCAGCTCTACTCCCCGCCTTCCCCAGAAGGATTCTAGCTACTTCCACTATCACAAAGATCAATTACAATGGAGTACCCAACTCCTACAATTTCAGCACAATTGAATTCCTTAGTAATCAAAAGATCACAAACTCTCTCTTTCAAATATCTCTTCCCTTACAAAGGTCCTTAGAGAATATTGAGAAGGAATGAAGCTCTTGTGTAAGTGAAGAAAAATGAAATCAAATCAGAGAGTATTATCAAGAAAACACTTCTGAAATGAGTGAGAAATATCAGCACAAAAACCAAGAAAATAGCTCTTTTGAATTTTCCAAACTTTGAATTTTTCTCTTGAATAATTGTTGTAAAGAAACTCTCCCCAAACACCCCTATTTATAGGAGAGGGCTAGGGTTTAGGGTTAGGAATTAATTACTGAAGATTAGGAAGTAATTAGTTCCAAATATACCTCCAACGGATTTTTAATTTCAAAAATCAAGTTTAAAACAGCTATTAAAAAATCTGCCCGTTACTGTTCAACGGACACATCGGTCGACTGGCCCGGTCGACCGATAGTTCAAAAATCCGACCGTTATGAACTATCGGTCGACTGATCCAGTCGACTGAAAAGATACAGAGAGCAAAACAAACTATCGGTCGACCGATCCGGTCGACTGATGCCTGACTGAGACTTAAAATAAAATTCCGGTCGACTGTCGGTAGACAGTCGGTCGACCGACAGACGTGCACACGGATACGTGCACTCTGCCAGGACATCGGTCGACTGGTGGTAGATAACCGGTCGACCGGCTCAGGCCAAAAGATGAAATAAAAATAGAATTTTGAAGAGATTAATATTTTTATCAAATCTATTTCAAACACAAATTCAGTATCTAACATAATAAAGAATTTGTAGAAGAAAGATTTAGTATTAAAATATTTTTGTATATTTTATAAGAAATAAACTTAGAAAAGACATACGCGTGAAAACGTGTGTGTTTGAGCTTCAAACCTACTCTCTATTCTTTAACATGCTATAAAGCTAGAAAATAAAACCTAAGGACCTCTGAAGCAATCTTTGAGCCATCCAATGCCTTGCTAGTGCCTTCTCTTCTATGATCCTTCCTGATGTGCAATTTGCCTTCAATGCTTGTTGGAACTTAGAAGTTTTTGCAAAAGCGAAGCGAATGAACTCTAAACATGGTACAAAACCTGAAACTCATCTAAGATAAAAGATTAGTACCAAATAGCACTTATTTGGTTTGTTATCATCAAAACACAAAACAATGGAGAGTGTAACCTCTTGGGCTAACAATCTCCCCCTTTTTGATGATGACAAAACAAATAGGCTATTTACAAAAATATAGGGATGAGAAAAACTCCCCCTCAAATTATGCTATATTTAAAACATGTAAGTATGCTCTAGATACCAATAATTGAAATGAAAAATAGAAATGATGCACCAATTATGGAAATCTATTTAAAACAACAATAAAACTCAAAACTTGCACTTGATACCAAAAATACCAAAAAATCAAAAACAAAAATTGCTTCTTGATACCAATTTTAAACAAAAATACCAACTAAAATACAAAAACCAAAAACTCATAAAACCAAAACATCATATAAATTCATATGGAACCAAGACCAAATGAACTTATTTTTGTCCATGTAAACTTATTCTCCCCCTTTTTGTCATACATCAAAAGGGTTAGAAAAACATGTTTAATCAATAATACACAAATTTAATTCTCCACAAATAAACGAAAATCTAGCAAAATCAAGTGGTTTTGTGAAAATATCGCTAGTTGAAAATCGGTGGAAACATAATCAATATCTATATCACCTTTCTCAAAATGATCTCTAAGAAAGTGATATCTAATCTCAATGTGCTTGGTCCTTACTATGTTGATTTGCATTTTTGGTTAGATGAATAGTACTAGTATTATCACAAAATATTTTAATATTTTATAATGCAAATCATAATCAAGGAGAGTATGTTTCATCCAAAGGACTTGTGCACAACAAGCCCCCGCGGCAACATACTCCGTCTCGGCGGTTGATAGAGCTACGGAATTTTGCTTCCTAGAGGACCATGAAACAAGACAATTACCGAGAAATTGACATGTCCCACTAGTACTCTTTCTATCTACTCTACAACCCGCATAGTCGGCGTCCGAATAACTAATCATAGAAAAATCTATAGTTTTCGGATACCAAAGACCTAAACCAATCGTTCCCTTAACATATCGAATAATGCGTTTTACGGCAATTAAATGAGATTCCTTGGGACACGATTGAAATCTAGCACAAAGACACACACTAAACATGATATCCGGCCTACTTGCCGTTAAATATAAAAGACTACCTATCATGCTTCTAAACAATTTAATATCAACATTTTTACCTTGTTCGTCCTTATCAAGCTTGGTTGTTGTAGCCATGGGAGTGTTGCAAACTTTAGCGTCTTCAAGTCCAAACCTCTTCACGAGTTCCTTAGCGTTTTGGCTTGAGAGATGAAGTTCCCATCATGCATTGCTTGACTTGAAGTCCAAGAAAAAGTTGAGCTCACCCATGGAGGACATTTCGAATTCTTGTTGCATTACCTTTTCAAAATCCTTGCATAAAACTTCATTAGTAGAACCGAAAATAATATCATCAACATAATTTGGACAATTAAAATATCATTATCAACATGCTTAGTGAAGAGAGTGGTGTCTACTTTGCCTTTAATAAAGTTATTTGAAATTAGAAAACTTGAAAAGCCTTTCATACCAAGCTCTTGGAGCTTGTTTTAAACCATACAAAGCCTTATCAAGTTTGAAAACAAAATCGGGATGAGCATGATCAATAAAACCGGGGTTTGAAACATAAACTTCTTCATTAAGAAAACCGTTTAAAAATGCACTTTTTACATCCATTGAAAAAGTTTGAAATTTTTAAAAGATGCATAAGCTAGTGTTATCCGTATGGCTTCAAGCCGTGCTACGGGTGCAAAGGATTCCTCAAAGTCGATTCCCTCAACTTGAGTGTAACCTTGGGCTACTAACCTAGCTTTATTCCTAATGACATTTCCGGACTCATCCAACTTATTCCTAAGATCCACTTAGTACCAATTATTGGTCTATCGTGGGGCTTAGGAACAAGGTGCCAAACTTGGTTGCGCTCAAATTGATTGAGTTCCTCTTGCATGGCAAGCAACCAATAGGGGTCCGTCTCGGCTTCGAGAATGCCTTTGGGTTCAAAATGAGAAATGAAAGCAAAGTTACCACATAGGTCATGGAGTTTGGAGCGCGTTGTTGAAATCACCTAGAGGGGGGGTGAATAGGTGATGGCTATATGATAATGGCAATTATGCGGAATTTAAAATTTAACTCTAAACAATTAGCACAATACAATATTTCTTGCAAGTAAAAGACAATGTAAAATTGCAAGTAATAAAGAGATAGAGTTAGAAGAATTTGAGCAAACGCAAACACGCCGATATGTTTCCGAGGTTCGAGCCACGCTCTACGTCCCCGCCTTCACACTTGAAGGATTTCCACTATTGAGGATCCCACGGATCAACAATACAAGGACAACACTTGTCCGTCTCCCGTGATGACACTTCACCCCTTGAGCACACTAGCTCGCCTTGAGGCCGATGCCTCTACAACTTCACTCAATTACAATGGAAGTGATCACACTTGACCACTTTACAAAAGAGCTCACTAAGCACAATCCTAGAACCAAATAGGAGAGTTAGAGTATGGGATTGTGTAGTGCAAAACTAGAGAGAAGTAGATGAATAGGCTCCAAGTAAGGTGTATGGAATTTTGGCTTTGGAGAGAAAAATCTTTTCTAAACTTAAACTTTGGAAATCTTGAAAACTCTTGTAAAACTCTTGATATTCTTTGTAAATTGTTAGTTATGTCACTTGAAGTGACTACCTATTTATAGGGGTCAAAAACTGCTCAAGAGATTCGTTGGAGACAAATCCCTAAAGTCAAAGAGTCAGAAAAATAGCTGTTGAGTCTGTCAGAACTTTTGACAGACTACCGGTCGACCGCCAACGGTCGAAAATCCGACCGTTGGGGCTCACCGGTCGACCGGTCGGTCGACTGGCAATTTCCAGAGAGCAAAGGGTTTGGCCGGTCGAGTATCGGTCGACTCCCGGTCGACTGATACGCACATGCACAGTTGTGCATGTCGGTCGAGTCCCGGTCGACTGCCGGTCGACCGGTCACTGTGAGTTTCTGAAAAATCAGAATTTACAGGACCTGGACAATTTTGGATTTGGTTTTGGGTCTTGGATAAAATGTTTTGGTCTTGAAAAATCATAGAGTATGAGCATGTGTCATACTACTAACAAGGTAAAATACTTGGTAAAAATTCTTTTGATAAAAACTTGATTTTCCATAAAATGTTTTTCCAAAAACTAGTCTTTCTAAAATCGTATTTCCAAAATAAATATGTTCATTAAAAACTAAGTTTGGAAATGGAAATAGAAAGTCTTTTTGAAGCCATAACCACTCTAGAAAATGTGTGTGTGTGATATCCCATATCTCTACTTCTACTATTTAGTTTTGACAAAATATCTAAAATGAAAATAAACAAAATACAAATCTTGGATTCTTTAGCAAGTCTTGATCTTTTTCTTGATCTATTCTTCAACGCAACTTTTCTTGATCTATTCTTCAACGCAAATTCCCGAAGCTTCCTATGTGCTTTAGCTTGGGAGTGCAAATCTTGGGCGAACTCCAAAAGTGTGAGTCTTTTAGTGGAGTCGTCAAAATCTGTTTCTTGAACCTGAAATACTTTTAAACAAGATTATTAAATACATAACTAAATACGTTTTGCTATCATCAAAATAACCGGGATAATGGCCTTTGGGCCAACAATCTCCCCCTTTTTGATGATGGCAAAACATATGTAGTTATCACAAGATATTTTGGGTAGAGTCTTCAAATGAAGCTCCCCCTCAACACAAGCATATATAAAATCATACTCAGGCATATTATCACAATTGATAAATCATAACATCATATATCCATTCCACAGAAAATATCAACTACTCATGTCATATCATAGATAAAAGGAAATGAGTCTCAACATGACATAAATACATAACACAAAGATACATGTCCACAACACAAAAAATAAAAGGTGTCCAACACAACAAAATAAGTCAAGTACATAACAAAATAACAAAAGTGTCACAACAAAATATCTCTCTCTCCAAATAACTCTCCCCCTTTTTGACATCATCAACAAAGGGGAGGTCACTCATCAGCATCAGCATCAGCAGCATCACTCAGTGGCCTCGTCATCCTCCTCCTCGTCATCACCAGAGGCCTCAGCCATCGTCTGATCATCACCATCATCTGAGGAAGAAGAGGAATCTACCTCCTCTGTATCCAAGGCATCAACTCTGGGGCGCGGTGGTGGAATAGAGACGCGAGCTCTGGGAGGGAAAGGAGGACCAGCGGCAGGGAGTCGACGAGCACCCGGAGTCCCATCAGGATGACTATGTCCAATTTTGTGAACAGAGACTGAAACTGAACATCCACAAATCTCATGGATTCAGCCATATAAGACAAGTCGTTTCGGACCTCCGCCCGAAAAGCAAATCCATAGCAGCACGAGAATCCATATCTGCACGAAGTGCAGAGACTTGCTCTCCGACCCAGGCCTGATGAGCCTCGATCATTGAGCGGACCTCAGAAGCAGAAGCACCCTGAAACTCAGGAGCAGGAAAAACAGGAGGTGGAGCTGGAGCTGGATCAGCTGCAGGAACAGGTGGTGGTTGCACAGCTGCGTGTCGACGCAACTGAGCTTCCATCATCTTCAAAGCAGCAGCATTGATATCAGATGAGGGTTTTGAAGGGGCTTGACCAGAGAGATCAAAATCTAAAGCCTTAAGCAAATGGGTAATGAGCATGCCGTAAGGCAGACTCCTACCAGCAGTGCGAATCTGATCACAACTCATGTGAGAAGCGATCACTCGAGGGAAATTTATCCTAATGCCTTTAAGGAGGCAATAGATAATCAGAGGAACAGGACCTCGAGCATGACTGAATTCACCGGATTTAGGCACGATATTATGAAAGATAATCTTAGCAAGGACCTGAGATTGGAGGGAATACTGACTCACAATCTCATTCCTTACCAATCGGGATCGTCATTCCGGTGAATGAGAGTGGATGCGGTGAGCGAAGACTCACCCTCCGGATATTCAGAAAAATCATGTAGGTCATGAGTAGACATCTATTCCATCAGTGGAAAGATGAAGAATCCTAGCAAACTGACCTAGGAAATATTTATGTCCCTACCCATCACACGGGAGATGATCCGGTTTCCACTAAATTCAAAATTGGCATAGAAATAGGGAACCAAGGATGTGTAAACCTTCTCCCTGATGGAGAGAAAATCCACAAGATTGTTGGCACGGAGAATGTGGGGGATATCAAGATGTTCAAAGTCATGGATAGCCACATACCTACCCGAAATAGTGTTCCTAGGGGCTAGATGAGTGTAACGATCAGAGGCAAGATCGTTACGCAACAAAGGATCAGTCCTAGGGGCTTGAGAGGAGGATTGGGCAATGCCCTTTCCCTTCTCAGAACGATGCCTTTTAGGAGGCATGACAAAAATCAAATTTTTAGGGTTTTGCAGGTAAAGGCACGATCTAGATGATCAATCAACCTAATATGAAGACAAAAGAAGTGATATATCTAAGCTAGAAAGAAGAACAGATGTAAAATCCGATTTTTTACCTTGAGAAAATTCTGAAACCCTAGCTTGAAAATCCAGAAATTCTGAAATCTGATGGACGGATCGGCTTGAGATTGAAGATCTGAATTAGGAATGAGGATTTGAGATGGGTTTTGAAAGAATTTGAGATCAAGTGAACGGATTTGAAGTTGAAATATTGGAAGAAGAAAGTCCCGCGGCTCGCTGAGAGAGAAATGAGAGAGTGAGCGAAACAGTGAAAAAAAAAGTCAAATATAGGCCAGAATACGACGATCGGTCGACTGGGGTTAAGGGCCGGTCGACCGAAAAGATACAGAGAGTCACGCACTCGGATCGGTCGACTGGTCCTATAAAACAGTCGACCGGTAGCAGAAAAAAAATAAAAAATTTTTCTCAGGCAGAGTCGGTCGACTGGGGTTAGGGGCCGGTCGACCGGCTTTGACTGAAAAACTGCTACCAGATTCTGACCCAGAAATAATTTTAAAGAAAAATTATAACAAATAAAATATGATATATTATAACATACAGGGATACAACAACCAGTTTTAAAATCTTCTTTTAGTGATCACATCAACAAAAACTTCACACAAAATGTTTTAATTTTATTTTACAAATTTAAACAAAGATTTAAAGATGTTGAAGCCGAATACCCAGTGACGGGTTCTGAACTTCATCCTCTTGATTCCTCTTGAATGAGTTGAGGTGCGCAATTGCCATCTTTAAGGTATTTGTTTAAAAAGAAATTTTGATTATTAATTTATACTTTTGAAAAATAGTATATACATATAGATACACAAAAATATGGACATGTGGACAAATATGACATAAGGCATAAAAATACAAGATATGAAAATTAACGCAAGGCATGTACACAACATGATAGAAAAGTAGTTCTATATAGGCATGTATCAATGGAATACAAAAGCAAACTATCAATTCTATACACATGTATACATTACCAAAAATCAACAACTATTTTAAAATGGAGATATTACCAATTTAAGGGCAATCTCCAAAAATAGGTGCCTCCACGATAGCGATGCAAGCTAGATTTGAACTTGTGAGCTTAGTTGCATCTACCACCCGGGCACCGTCTCCCCCTAAGTCTTGGAGGAAGTAGATCCACCTGTTTCATCCTACATTTGGAGGATCTTTTGGTACCCAAATCTTTGAGGGTCCTTTAGTGTTAGTACCGGGGCGAACCCAAACATATTTATTGTTAACATTATTTTTAGCATAACAAAACTTTTCTAAATGGCCTTTGCGGCCACAATGAGTGCAAACATAATTCTACCACTACTATACATGTATGCATGCTTATGTGTGTGCGCATGTTTCCGTGCATGTGTATGTGTATGAGATGCATGTTTCCCTTGGGGTATTCCCTTAGGAAATTTAGATGCTATCTTTTTCAAATCAAAAGCATAACTTTTTAATTTGAGTCCAAGCTTCAACACGTTTTTGGATCTCAACAAAATCATTTTTATCAATTGAAACTATGGGGGTTTTACCCTTATTTGCAAGTTTATATTTATCAAAATCATTTTTCAATTTTCCAAAAGAGCTAGATAAAACATCCTTTTCTTTAACAACTATTTCAACTTTATATTTTAAAGCTTCATTTTCTCTTTTTAATTTCTTATTTTGAGATTGGGAAATCTCATACCTATTTTGCAATTCTTCAAAAAATGTGCAAGCTCATCCATTGTTAAATCATCATCTTCTAAAGTAGTTTCAAGGGTTACCTTAGAAGTGTCCTCTCCTTGTGCCATGAAGCACATGTTGCGGCGTCGTGCTCCTCTTCGGATTCGGAATCCGTATCATCCCATGTAGCGGCCAACGCTTTCTTCTTCTTCCCGTGCTTGGAGTGGTTGCTTGAAGAGCGGGACACTCGGCAATTAGATGACCGATCTTCTTGCAATGGAAGCAAGGACCGGGTTCTTCTCTTTTCTTCTCATACCTTCCTTGAGGTCTCCCTCTTCGGAAGTTGCTTTGCCGTCCCTTCTTGTAGAACATCTTGCCCACCTTCCGGATGAGCATGGCGAAGTCTTCATCGCACTCGTCCGATGAATCATCCTCGTCTTGAATGGTTGGAGCGGCTTTGAAGGCTATTGATTTCTTCTTGGGTGCCTCCCTTTCTTCTCGTACCTTCATCTCCATCTCATGTGTTTTGAGATTTCCGATGAAGCCGGAAAGTCCATCTCCTCCTTGTCATTTAGCTCCTTGAGGGTTGTCGCCTTGACTTCCCAAGCTTTGGGAAGAGCTCGAATCACCTTCCTTATCTTTTGATCGTTATCAATCTTGTCACCTAAGGAAGAAAGAGCATTAGTTATTTTTGTAAAGCGAGTGAGCATGTCATCAATGCTCTCATTATCAATCATGTAAAAATTCTCATATTGAGAACGTAACAAGTCAACTTTTGCTCTCTTGACTTGTGACGTTCCCTCATGAGTCACAATAAGCATGTTCCAAACTTCATATGCCGATTTACAATTATGATGCGTGCAAGGTCATCTTCATTAAGTGCTTGTGTTAATGCATATTGTGCCCTAGCATTTGCTTCATAGTCTTTGGAAGTATCCTCGGACCATGTGCTCTCATCACTAGTTGGTTCAATGAAGTCTTTGGTAATGGCCCTAGCTACCCTAACACCTAAGGATTTCAAAAACAAGTTCATCTTGACTTTCCAATAGGAAAGTTCAAGCCATCAAATTTGGGAGGGGATTTAATGCTAGAAAAGTCCATGGATGCCATGAATGCACAAGCAAGTAAAATGCAACACAAGTATATAGCCACTAAAGGATCTCCCTAAGGTGTTAACCAAATCTAGGGTTAGGCTCTGATACCAATTGAAATCACCTAGAGGGGGGTGAATAGGTGATGGCTATATGATAATGGCAATTATGCGGATTTAAAAATTTAACTCTAAACAATAGCACAATACAATATTTCTTGCAAGTAAAAGACAATGTAAAATTGCAAGTAATAAAAGAGATAGAGTTAGAAGAATTTGAGCAAAC
This sequence comes from Agave tequilana, assembly GCA_038442645.1. NCBI lineage: Eukaryota > Viridiplantae > Streptophyta > Magnoliopsida > Asparagales > Asparagaceae > Agave > Agave tequilana. The sequence goes on along the minus strand of JAVJIF010025299.1, from coordinate 1,087 downwards.
GCAAACACGCCGATATGTTTCCGAGGTTCGAGCCACGCTCTACGTCCCGCCTTCACACTTGAAGGATTTCCACTATTGAGGATCCCACCGGATCAACAATACAAGGACAACACTTGTCCGTCTCCCGTGATGACACTTCACCACCTTGAGCACACTAGCTCGCCTTGAGGCCGATGCCTCTACAACTTCACTCAATTACAATGGAAGTGATCACACTTGATCACTTTACAAAAGAGCTCACTAAGCACAATCCTAGAACCAAATAGGAGAGTTAGAGTATGGGATTGTGTAGTGCAAAACTAGAGAGAAGTAGAGGAATAGGCTCCAAGTAAGGTGTATGGAATTTTGGCTTTGGAGAGAAAAATCTTTTCTAAACTTAAACTTTGGAAATCTTGAAAACTCTTGTAAAAACTCTTGATATTCTTTGTAAAATTGTTAGTCATGTCACTTGAAGTGACTACCTATTTATAGGGGTCAAAAACTGCTCAAGAGATTCGTTGGAGACAAATCCCTAAAGTCAAAGAGTCAGAAAAATAGCTGTTGAGTCTGTCAGAACTTTTGACAGACTACCGGTCGACCGGGTCGGTCGACCGCCAACGGTCGAAAAATCCGACCGTTGGGGCTCACCGGTCGACCGGGTCGGTCGACTGGCAATTTCCAGAGAGCAAAGGGTTTGGGCCGGTCGAGTATCGGTCGACTCCCGGTCGACTGATACGCACATGCACAGTTGTGCATGTCGGTCGAGTCCCGGTCGACTGCCGGTCGACCGGTCACTGTGAGTTTCTGAAAAATCAGAATTTACAGGACCTGGACAATTTTGGATTTGGTTTTGGGTCTTGGATAAAATGTTTTGGTCTTGAAAATCATAGAGTATGAGCATGTGTCATACTACTAACAAGGTAAAATACTTGGTAAAAATTCTTTTGATAAAAACTTGATTTTCATAAATGTTTTTTTCAAAAACTAGTCTTTCTAAAATCGTATTTCCAAATAAATATGTTCATTTAAAAACTAAGTTTGGAAATGGAAATAGAAAGTCTTTTTGAAGCCATAAACCACTCTAGAAAATGTGTGTGTGTGATATCCC
>JAVJIF010025298.1:0-47603 GCA_038442645.1 Agave tequilana | reverse complement strand
TGAACTTTGCTAGTGCCAGTGAGAAATTTAGAACTGCCATCAGCAAGAGCAATAGAAGATGTAATATTAGATAGAGTAAATATGGAAAACAATGTAGATTTATCAATAAGGTGTGCAGATGCTCCATAGTCAATGACCCAAGAGGTGGAAGGAGGCTGGCTAGACATGAAATACCTGTGGAGGACTTAGAGTAGCTACATCAGAGATCGTGGTGGACGCATCTTATTCAAAAGGAAATCATACTCTTCGTGGCTGAGAAGTACAAGACTCTTGCAGTGGTAAACCTAGTAGAAGACCCTTATGGAACAGAAGGAGATAACATAATACTAGAGCCCAGTGTTATTAACCATATACGCAGACAAAAAGGATGAAGCAGGTGAGGGCCATGCTGGCTTGTGTAGTTCTCAACATAGATCCACTCAGTGGTTGGTCTGATGGCAATGAGTATAGTGACAGACTGGGCAAGAGAAGGTGTCAGCATCATCATCGAGGGTTGATAAGTAGGGGTGCAATCGGATGCGTATATCCGTCAGATATCCACATCTGAATCCGCTAGCCATGCGAATTCGGATGTATTTTTTTATACATCTGACGGATTCGGGTGCGGATTCGAATAATCTGTTATCGATATGGATACAGATACGAATAGGGTTTTTCAAGTCGGATTCAGATTTAGATATCTACAAGTATACATCTCCCTCGATCCCTCCTCCATGACCCTGTCGTCTTTAAAGACACTATGTTCGATCCCACACACAACCACACCCCCCGCCTCTACAAACCCCAAGGCGGGCCTCACAAACCCCACCTCTCCATCCTTTACTACTTCCACGACTGTAGGTTCTGCATCGACTCCTTCGCCTGGCCCCTTACAACGTTGCCTCCGCCTCGCCTTCGACCTCAATGCCCTAATCATTGCGCCTGATTACCGCCTTGCACCCGAAACCCGCTTGCCGCCATCGACGATGCGATCTCCACCGTCAACTGGGCCCGACCCAGATTCGAACCGTTTCTTGCTGACTTTGACAAGGTCTTCGTCTCCAGCGAGTCTTCTGGTAGCAACCTCACCCACCATCTAGCCCTAAAGTTCGACCCCAAGTTCAGAGGTTACATCTTACTCCTGTCGTTCTTTGGTGGGACCCAGCAGACCGAATCTGAGGCGAATTGTCCTAAAGATACATTCTTGAATTTAGAGCAGAGCGATCGGTATTGGAGGCTGGCGCTGCCGGCAGGGGTGGCGAGGGACGACCCGCTGACGAACCCGTTTGGGCCTGGGAGGGGGTGAAGGTGGGGACTGTGTTTGTGGTGATGGACGGGCGAGATGTGCTGAGGGATCAAGGGGCGGAGTATGGGAATGTGCTGAGGGAGATGGGGAAGATAGCGGAGGTGGTAGAGATTGAAGGGCAACAACATGGGTTCTTTTCGATGAGTTCAAGGTTCGGAGGCGACAGATGAGCTAGTGGCCGTGATCAAGTAGTTCATGGATGAGAATCAGAGCAGATGATCGGCTGATTGCAGATTTTGATCTTTCTTCCAGCATTGCTTATGTAACCGGATTACTATGATTGCATTTCATTGTAGAGTGAGGGGAAAGAAATCGCGGAAGGAGAATTATCAATATTCATACAAGTGGAAGATAATATTCATATATCATGAATAAAAATATAAATATGTTAATGAGATAAACATGTTAACTACTTCAACTAAACTCGGATTTTATTTTGTTCTCGTTACAATATAGAAAGAAAGAGTGGTTACATTTCTCTATTAATACGATCAAAAGATGTTCAGTATTTTATAAAATTTGTGTTAATTTTATGTACATAATACAATAATCTAACATATATGATAAGAATGATAATATAAAATACTATTTTTATTACAATTTTCTCAAATATTATCGTCTAAGATTCATGAGCGTATAACTTATTCATGCGTATCGGGTGACATGCCTTAAGTCCAAATCTCGCCCAATTACTTACATATGCAACCGGTTAGAAGAGGGGCTGAAGCTCACTTTCGCTAATTTTAAATGCACATATCTATTTTTTGCATATCCGATAAGTATTTGCATCTGATTCTTATCCGATATCTGATTTTGACGGATAAGGATAACATTTTTTCACATTCGCCAATATCCGTATCCGTATCTAAAGGTTGGGTGCGGATCCGAATATGGTAAAGACAATATCCGATCCGTATCTGATCCGATTGCACCCCTACTGAGAAGGTAGTGGATTAAGTCGGCGAGGGGAGGGGCAGGCACAGGAGTTGATGGCGAGTGCAGAGGAGGTGATAGATGGAGTCGGCAAGAGCAGATGTTGGTGCATGGGTTGTTGGCGAGTGCAAAGGGAGGTGGCGATGGGTGGAGGATGCTGGGAGGGAGAGATCTCACGATACTTTCCTGATGCACTCTGATTCCATGTGAATGTGGAGAATGACGACACAACTCTAGATGGTTGTGCTAGGTTTATTATATAAAATAAGGGGAAAAAGAGAAATTACAAAAATCTCCCTACTCTAATAACATCCAACTAAATCCTTTTAAAGTTTGGATAAGATCCAAATAAAATCCGAAGGCGAACTCAAATCCCATTTCAAGAATGGACACTTAAGTCCTTAAAAGTACAACTGTAGAGAAATAGAAAACCCTAAAGAGGAATTGATTTATAATGAAGGAGAGACAATACATATATATAATAAGAGTGATGGGTATGGGTCTACTGGGTAGAAGCCCAATAGTTCAATAACCAATAGCCCAATAACTATTCTAACCACCCCCTCAAGTTGGAGCATAATTGTCAACCATGCCCAGCTTGCTATATAAGACAGAAAACACCTTTGGAAAAGCTGCTTTGGTAAGTAGATCTGCCAACTGCTTTGAAGATGGAGTAAACGAGAGAGAAATCACCTTTTTGGTCCATGCATCTCTGACCAGATGACAGTCAACTTCTATATGTTTAGTCCTCTCTTGGAACTCCTGATTTTGTGCGATATATATAGCAAACTAATTATCATAAAACATAGACATAAGGCCAAGATGACGAAAACTAAACTCCAATAACAGATTCTTCAGCCACATCATTTCACAATTAATATGTGCCATGACTCTATACTCAGCCTCTGCATTGGATCTAGAAACATCTTGTTTCTTGCTCCATGTCACCATATTTCCTCCAATGAATGTGCAATAGCCAGTAGTGAACTTCCTATCTCTCTTATTACCAGCAAATCCTGAGTAAGAATAGCCAAGAATACGAACATGTTCATATTTCTTATACAACAAGCCTTTTTCAGGAGAGCTTTTGATATAGATAAAAATCTTTAGAGCAGCTGTCCAGTAAACCTCTTTAGGCTGATGCATAAACCTACTCAATACTCTAACTGCAAAAGTTATATTAGACCTAGTAACTGTCAAGTAGATCATCTCCCCAATCAATCTTCTATACTGTCCAGGGTCATCAAGTAGATGACTATTATCACACATAAATTCATATTTGCTTCCATTGGAGTGCTAGCGGGTTTGCACCCCAACATGCCAGTTTTCTCAAGAATATCAAGTGTATACTTCCTTTGAGATAGAAGTAAACCATGCTTTTGACAAGGAACTTTAATCCTGAGAAAATATCTTAGCTTTCCCATATCTTTTGTCACAAAATGTCATTTGAGATACTCTTTTGTTTCTGCTAAGGTCACAGAGTCACTCCCAGTTTGTAAAATGTCATCACAAACACAACCAGTATTACTGAGCCAGACTTGTACAACGAACAAACATTGAGTGATCTGAATGACGAGCAAATCTAATACCAGAGATAACCATGCTGAACTTCTCAAACCATGCCCTTGGACTCTGTTTGAGTCCATAGATCGTCTTTCTAAGTTTATAGACAGTATTATCTCCCTGAGCAATATATCCTGGAGGTTGCTTCATATAAACTTGCTCCTTCAAGTCCCCATAAAGAAAGACATTCTTGACATCTAGTTGAAATAAGGGTCATTCCATATTAACAGCAATAGAAAACAGAATTCGAATAGAGTTCAGCCGAGCAACTGGTGAAAAGTCTCAAAGTAGTCCACACCATAGGTCTGAGTATATCTTTTGGCAACAAACCTGGCCTTATACCTATCCACTGAACCATCAAGGCGATACTTCAAGGTATAGACCCATCGACAACCTACAACATCATCTTTGGGTGCAGAGACCAACTCCCAACTTTCTCAAGTAATAAGAGTATCCATCTTCTCATCCATAGCCTGCTTCCAGGCAGGATCAATATAACCTCCTCATACGACCTGGGTAAAGATACAAAGGACAAAGAGACGGGGCAAACTGGCGAAAAAAGAGAGTATGAAATCATATGAAGCAAAATGAGAGATATGATGATCAATACAAGACAGTTACCTTTGCGGAGGGCAATAGAAATATCAAAATCAGAGGAATGTATTGACAGCTGAGGAGGTGGACCTTCCACTGGAGAGGAGGCGGTTGGAACCGGCTCAGAGCAGGAACTTTTTGTCGATGAGTGTAGACATGTCTGAAGTATTTTTCTCGAGATGGCTTTGGTGTAGGTGGCACTGTAGTGTCTTTTAATGACCCTGAAAAAGAGACATCATGGACAACAAGTGCAGGCAAAAGAACAGGTGATGAAAGAGAAATAAACTCTGATGCAATAACTAGACCTTGTGGAGAAAAGTAGGGAATTGATTCAAAAAATGTGACATCAGCTGACACAAAATACTTTCTAGTTGATGGATTATAGTACCTGTATTCTTTTTGAGTTCGAGAATACCCAACAAAGACACATTTTATAGACCTGGGAGGCAGTTTATTTAGACCTGAAGACAAATCCTAAACAAAGCATGTACAATTAAAAACACACAGAGGAACTGAGAAGATATTTTTGTCAGGATATAGACATGAAAAAGGGATTTTATCATGAAGAACTGAGGAGGGCATCCTATTAATCAAATGACAGACGCTTAACACTGCATCAGCCCCAAGTACTTTGGAACATGCATATGAATCATCATGGTTCGAGCAACATCTAGGATGTGTTTGTGTTTACGTTCCATAATACCATTCTGTTGGGACGTATGAGAGCAGGGGGTTTGATGAATTATCTCATTCTTAGACAAAAAAGAGACACATCATTTTTCATATATTCTAGGGCATTGTCAGTATGAAGCACACGGATAGAGGAAGAAAATTGAATTTTATTTCATATGGAAAGTTCAATGAACCAGAAACTTCGGACCTCTCTTTTAGCAAATATAGCCAAGTTATACGAGAGAAATCACCAACAAAGATGAGAAAATATCTAAAATCTTTAGATGAAAGCACACGACTAGGATCCCCGACATCAAAATGAGCTAACTCAAATGCAGAACCAGTGTTTTAAATGTCGGATATCGGGAAAATGTCGGATGTCATAATCGAATGTCAGATTTCAGATTTCAGAGATATTTCAGGGCCATCTAGTAAATTTCAGACGTCATGGCGGATAACAAATATATATCCTAAATGTCTTAAATAATGTAATCTTAAAATTCTTATTAAGGTAATACATACAACAGCTTATGTAAAATTACATAAATATGTTTATGATAGGTATACTTGTCTTAATATTTTGCATACACTCACAACTCATTGTAGAAATTTCTCAATTGCTCAAACTCTCAAGACCAACCAATACATTGGTTTTTCCTGAAATGTTAGCGTACACTTTCTCGAAATGGCGGCCGACATTTCGCTGAAATGTCGGCCGACATTTCAGATTTTGCCCGAAATGTCGGCCGACATTTTTCAAAACGTCATATCAAATGAGGGTGGAGATATCTTGGCGGTAAGAGCTTGAAAACGAAATGTCGGAAGACATTTTGGAAATGTCGGCCGACATTTAAAACACTGTGCAGAACTACTACGGCTATTGACTCGACTCGAAAAAGAGACACGATGATGCTTGCTCATCTCACAAGACACAACCAAATATAGAGAAAGAAGACTCAACATAAATTATCGACCGAAGCCTCTGTAATAAGGGATGACCCAAATACCAGTGCCAGAGTAGAATAGGATCAGGCTGACCTGTAACTAAACTAGTAAGGGACACTCCGTCATCCAAATAGTACATGCCTCCTCTCTCATGATCTGAACCAATCCTCCTCTCAGTTGTCAGGTCCTGAAAGACATAGTAAGAAGGAAAAAAAGGTTACATTGCAGTTATATTGTTTGATAAACTGGCTGATGGATAACAAGTTTACAGGAAATTTTAAAAAATATAACACATTTTTAAGATTCAAGGGTGGAGTAGCATGAACTACCCTATCACCAAGGACAGAAGATTGTGTACCATCAGCAATGTTAACAGAAGAAAATTGAGTGGAAAGATGTAAAGAGGTGAATTTGTCCTTAATACCTATCATGTGAGATGGGACTCCTGAGTCTAATATCCAAGGTCTGTGAGGAGAGACAATATAAGCATTCATACTTAAAAAGGATGGATGAGTAGATGAATAACCTGTCTAATAGAGCTCGAGCTGACGTAACATATTATACTCATCCTGTGATATCTGAACAGTAGGAGCACTAGAAGGTGCAGAGGCAATATCCGAGAGAACATGAGCAGTATCTTCAGAGAGCCAAGATGGAGAAGCAAGAGAGGATAAAGTATTTGAGACAACCGACATTGCAGTCAGTTATAAAATCACTAGAAAGATAGCTTATAATAGCAGTAAACAACCAATAATGAAGAGAAACAAGTTAACTTAGTTACCAGATGTAGCATAGACAGCCTTAAATAGCTAGATCAGATGTAAAAATTTAATTTTTGATCAGTAAATATAGCAGATCTCACCAGAGAAGTCTCGTAAAGTATCAAAGAAGCCAGATCAGATGTAAAAGTCTGATTTTGAGTAGTAAACAGATCAGATCTCACTAAATAGGACTTGTAGAGCATCAAAATAGCCAGATCAGATGTAAAAATCTGGTTTTAAATAGCAGATAGGGCCGATCTCACCAAAGAAGCCTTATAGATCATTAAGAAGATCAGAAGTAAAAATCTGAATTTTAGAAAAGTTGCGGTGCTCCTTAGAGATGTTGGAGGTGGGGCGACAATCCTTGGAGTCTTGAAGAAGGTGGTTGAGGAGAGGAGAGGAAAAGATTTTAGGGTTAGGGTTTCTCTTACTCTGATACCATGTAAAGAAATAGAAAACCCTAAAAGGGAATTGACTTATAATAAAGGAGAGACAATATGTGTGTGTGTGTGTGTGTGTGTAATAAGAGTGATGGGTATGGGTCTATTGGGTAGACAATAATCAATAGCCCAATAACTATTCTAACAACAACAGTGCAAACTCAATCAAAACCAAGTCAAGTATGAAAAATATACTTTATGTTTTAACTAGATCACTATTCAAATTCATTTAAAATTTCATATTAATAATGGACCGTTAAGTTGCAAAACTAGAGCATACATTCAAACTCAATAAAAAATCAAATCAAAACTAAAAAGAATTCCTAGTCCCTAAGGAGAGCGAAAATCCAACTCACTGTATATTCCAAAGTCAAGAATTGAGCTCTAAAGTCTGTAAACCAGCATGAATATCTCAATAGTCGAATCCAAAATACAAACATGGACTCCAAAGCCCCAAAACTAGCAAAAATCACCTAAGACGGACCTCTAAGTCCTTAAGCTAGAACCAAATATCCAGACTCAAATATGAACCAAAGGTCAATTTCCGTACCGAAGCTTAATAGGATCGCTAAGTTTCCAAGCCGAAAATTCAAAGCAAAGACCAAGATTTTGTGTTCTTATAATCGATGTACAAAATTAAGTTGAATCAAATGTAAACTACAAGTACGCCTCTGGTCAAGCCATGTAAAGCAATATATTGGAATAAAAATATACTCTCCAGTTCCCTTTTTTTAGTGAGTTTCTCTTCAAATGTTTTGTCTATTAACCCTTAATTGAAGATTCTGCTCTAGAAAGAAAGGGTAATTAACAATACACTCTCGAGGCCTTTGGAAGCCGTGAAACCACACACACACAAAAAACTCTATCCCATATGGGGATTTCCCTAAATTCAAATATCCAACCTCGTTGTGTCCTCCTTCCCCCCATATTCAGGAGAGAAGGATAACTTTTGACCACACAGTAGGATTTTTGCAAGTTGCAAAGTCACAAAAGGCTACTTGGAAATTTGGAGAACCTAATTGTTGGTCACACAAGTTAAGCTCATGCAACCATGGAGTCCCTCAAATTTCTCCTAGAGTAGGGAAAGAATCATGGGTGTGTTTGGCACATAAAATGCAAAATTTCAGTCTGGCATTACATTCCCAGGAATATTTTCGAGGCATTTAATTCTTGGGAATATTATATACATTGTTTGGTATAATTTGAGTATTCTTGGGAATCTAAGATTCGTACGTTTGGTGCACTGTAAAAATTCCAAAAATTTCATATTTACAAGAGTACCTTTTACAATTTTTTTATGTGAAATAAAGACCAATATCTAAACACAACATAAACATGTAGGTAGTGGCAAAAATCGACTAATTTAAAACATTAAACATATCACAGATAAATAAACAAATAACTCCTGTCACCATTTTGCTAAGCATTTCACAACACAAATTGACAAATTTAAAATATTGCAAAGCGCTTCAAGGAACAAATGATGTGGCAAATGCAAAACACATTGCATCTCCTTCAACAATAAAACACACCCAACACATTTTAGATTTTCGGTAGCTAGGAGTCATAGGGTGAATAGTTTTGGTGGCTAGGAGTCTTAGGGCTAAAATTAGAATGAATTTGTAGATATTTAACAAGTTTATAACAGAAAAATACCATGTATTGGTAGCTAGAGATACATAGAAAATTTCATTATTCTTGCAATTTAAATCACTGAAAAATTAATTTGTGAATATTTAACAATTTAGCACAATTTCAAAAATTATTTTGGATGATAAAAATTATCTTCAAAATGACGACACACACTACAATCTACTAAAGACATAATAATATTATACAAATAACAAATAGCATCATGAACAAATATTTAATCATTAAACAATATTTTGCGAGCAATAATATAGATTTAAAAATTCATTTGTATGAACATGTGAGAAGTCGAGGGACGATAGGAGGGTAACCAAAGAGAGAAGAGTGTATAATAGAAATTTGAGGAAAGAGGGAGAAGAAAGGAGAGATGAGGAAGGAGGAGGAGAGTTCCCGATCCAGGGTTAGGGTTCAAGAGAAGAGGACGAGAACTCTGCACGCTTTGGTCTCGAGAGAAGCCAACCTTTAGATAGGGAGACTCACGATCGAAAGAACTTTTTTTATCGTGAGTGAAAGAGTCAAGATAAAAAAAGAAGAAAGAGAAGAAGAAGAAAGCGATATTATAGAATACCTGATACCCACCTGTTATGATGGGAAATTCCCATGAATTGGAGTAATTTAATGCCAATGGGAATTCTAATGATCATTATGTGAATGGAAATTTTAAGGGATTTTCAAATTCTTGAGTCAATTTCCGCGTACCAAATGCACCCTAAATATGATAAATTTACTGTAGGTAATTGCATATCTTCTGGTACTAATACCTGTAAATATGTTTAATGACTTGAATCACATTTCTTGCTGGAGATTCATGAGTGAAAGGAATGAAAGAATTAAGCTTGCCTCCTGCATGGCACATACCTTGTTTGATGTTTACATTTCAACGTTGAGATAAGTTTATTCTTTTAATGCTAACAGCATGTATGATTTATTTAATCTAAATTTGACATTGCATTTAATATCTCGATCAGTCTTGCGAAAAATGAGTCCATCTCCTCAGGGCTCAAGTGATATTCGTTTTAAATTGCAGATAGATCCTTTGAACTTTCCTCTATAGATGTTACTGTTACTTTCCAAGAGTCCATTCTTATAAAAGTTCCTTTCTTTATTATCAGGTATGACCCCTTCACTGATTCCTATCACGATGATATGGAGGGCAGTGGTGTAATATGTTTGGCTGTTGACATTCTTCCAACAGAGTTTTCTAGGGAGGTGATGTACTTACTGCTTTTTATTTCTTGTTTTGATTAAGTTAATTTATGCTGGTAGAATGGTTTTCCCTTGGATATGTTTTACTAGTACTTGTACACCTAAAGGTATATTCAGTACATTTATTTTCTAAATCATTTGTAGGCTTCTCAGCACTTTGGGGATATCCTATCTCAATTTGTCGGTAGCTTGGCTTCAACTAAGAACATAAGAGAACTGCCTCCCCACTTAAGGGCAGCTTGCATAGCTCATGAAGGAGCGCTTACTTCCATGTACACATATATTACTCGAATAAGAAATTCTTCTACAATGTAAGCTTCTGAACTTTTCCCTACTCTTCTTTGATGCCTATATCCACCAAAGGAAAAACTTTGCCTTCACGTTTCTGATCAACATGATTTTCTTTCTCAACTTTTATGTGGTATAGTGGTAGAAAAAGGATTAAATTTTCATAAACTGGCGAGAATTTATGGATCTGGAAGATGATTTAGTTTAACTATGAAAAACAGGTTATTGGAAAAACATATGCAAGCCATACAATGTAACAGTTGACATTTAGTGCTAATATATGTCAGAGATGAGTGTAGTAAAAATATTTTTCCTGCAATATCATTTTGTACTAACTTTGTCATAATGATGCAGAAGAATTATGGGGTTAAAAGCTGGATTCTCTACTAAAGCCTGATTTAAAGATTCTCCAGGTCTAGATGTAGATCTTTATTCATGTAATGAATATTAAAGTAGCATGTCCAGCATCCGAAGGAAGATATCAAACTATTTCTAGATGACAAAACTGTAGTTCAGGTGCCAATGTACTTGATTAGTTGCCGTAATATTTCAACCTAAATTGCCCAAGAAGAACACTTTTTTTGGTAGAATTAAGTAATTAATGGAGGGAGTGATGAGGGAGATATTTACCTCTAGTGAGCCACTTAAAATCCCTGTCACTACACCAAAACTCTAAAGTTGTGAGAGTCATGGTAATACTTTTACATTCTAACACGCCTTGCACATCGAGCACTCTTGTTATGGTTCAAAAACCTTACTTTTTGCAATGGTATTTTTTTAATGTGTTTTTTCTAAATGTGCTCCCATTGGGATTTGAACTTGGATTGCTCTGATACCATTTTAAAATCGCTATTATTACACCAAAACTCTGAAAATATGGAGAGTTGAGGTTGATATTTTTATAGTGTAGCAGAGCCATTTATAGAGTTATATTTTTGGCCATATGGCGGTCCATGTTGTCATTCTTTTCTTGTTGCAAAGTTAATTTAGCTAACACTTAGAAAATTCCTATTAGTCTCTCCAAGAGCTTTCACCACTACAAAAATTATTAGTGTCAACCGGGCCAAGAACAAGAGTGTTTTTTTGTCCTTAGGGTATGAGGTGGCAAACAAGGATTCTCAATGGGAAGACATTAACATGATAGTTAATAATATTTTTCTTCGATATGTAAACATTGATAATCAAATGCATGGGGATATGCTTTAAGGCATATTTGGATATGCACTATCCTTTTTCTTTAAGTATTCTCCTTATATATCTTTCTTGGGATAAAAGTTCTCTAACATTGATGTAGGAGTAGATGCTCACTAGCGAAAGGGGGGATTTATTAGAACATAAAAGTAAAAAGTAATTTTAATTTATTAACCCCTATGTATTGCGGTATGAGTGCTAGGGATGTGGTATACGGGCACTCTGCTCTAAGTTCAATGCTGACACGTTGGCAATGGTTATTTATTTTTTCGTTAATTATTAAAATGAAAAAAATAGTTAAGTTATTCTGTATAACTAATTTCTATTTGGTGGTTAGAAAAAAAAGGTCTTTCATCAAAATAAACTAACAGAAAGTAATGAACTCTTACATTGATAGTATTTTAATTGAATATTTGGAAATATATTAAGTTATATGTTGAAATCCACTTGGTTCTCTTTGTGCGCGCGCGCGTGTTTAGCAGGGGGATACAATTGCATTACAAGATTATCGTACAATCACATGCATTGTTCTTTTGAATCTCGTTAAGAATTCATGTGGATAAGGAGCATGTTGTGTTATGCTATTTAATCATTCTAAAGGTTACTGTTAAAGTCTTTTTCACTACACCAAAACTCTTAAGTTATGGTGAGGGTTGAGAGTAATATTTTTACATTCTAACGTGTCCCCTCAGGTTGAGGGCATTTTTCATGGGCCGAAATCTGAGCTTTTATGACAACTTTATTTTTATTTTTAAACCCATTTTAAAATGCGCACCAAATGAGAATTGAACAAACTTTGCTTTGATACCATAACAAAGTCTCTTCCACTGCACCAAAACTCCAAAGTTGTTGTGAGGGTTTATGTTAATATTCTTATATTCTAACAGGTACAATATGCAAAAAAGTTATGGGTCACACAATCACAAATGTTGGGAATAATTTACTGGAAGTTCTAACTTTAAATGTGGCAAAGTTAGAACATTTATCTTGTTAGGATTTTGAAATCTATGAGTGAGGGTATAAATATCTTTTATATATTTATTATACATTACCTAGATTGATAATAATTCAACCAGCAGTTGAAAATAATCAAAACGCATGATAACACCAATGACGGTCATTTAGAGGATACGTTTGATTGAAAGATTTATTAATATTACATGAATATGTTTTGAAAAACATTTATGTCTTGCACATGACTTGTGAACTTCATGAACTATCGAATATTGAGATGAGTCATCTTTGGCTTTTCAGCTTTATCTCGAATGGAATTCCCTATAGCATATCTATCATCTTTCTTCTTATTGAGATGCTTGGTGTAGGAGAATTTTGGAGGACTGCTTCTTGTTTGCATGAGTTAAAACAAAATAAGGTAGGGTCCTGCGCACCAACTAGCATCTAGGTTTTATGGAAATTTGAAAATATTTCCTTGGCACTGAATTTTTATAGAAGGTTGATATAAGGGCTACAACAGATTGTAAAATTTGATTGACCTTTTCTGGAATCTTGTGATGCATAGGAGAGGGTGACAGAAATGTTGATGTGAATGGCTTAGACAATGATGATGATGTATCTGGTATTCTCTGAGAAATGTAGTCACTGCAGAGTAATTTCATAGAGACTAATTTGGATAACAAAAAAGTATGTTATAGCTAATTAGATAAATACTGAATCTTGCACTATAGAAATATGACTGTGCCTATTTGATTTATGGATTTTCTCATCTATAGTTTTGCCAGGAAAAATAGCAAATGAGGTTTTGTGTTGCCAATATTTTCAGTTTCAGGAATAATTTGGGACTGTTGTTGCCTTCTTGTGCTTGTATCTTCTTACCATATCGTGTAAAGAAATGACTGAACTTCTATTCCAGAAGTTGATGTTTCAGTGTTGAAAAACGATAATTTGTATCATATTTCCTGAATTATATCACATTAGATATTTTGACTAAGGTTCCAGAAGTTAGATATTTTTAACAGGTAATTGCCTATGCATCCTTATTTTGACTTATTATTAATTCCTAATCCTATTTTTATTTGACCTTATTTTTTAGTCTTTCATCTTACTTTTTAGTCCATCTGCAAAATATGACAAAAATACCCTTTTATGATAAAAGAAAAAACTAATAAATCAGTAGATCTCATTTTAGTATTCAGTTTTCTTGTTCTCACATCTCTCACTGAGTGTTTTTTTTATCTTTAACCTCTCAAAACTGTAGCCCTTATTTTTCCCAAAATAAAATTCCTAACCAAAACGAATCTCACTATCCCTAAAAATTTTCTCTTGAATCTATTAAAAAGAAGGAAAAAACAAAGGTCAGTGGGTAGCATAGGCAATAAATCTGTAATATAAACTAAAAATGTGTAACAAATGTGAAGTATGTAACATAAGCGAGAAGTATGCAACAAATACAATAAAATGGTTATCATAAATGTTAAGTAAAAATAATACTTATATAACAAATAATAAGCAGGTTGCAAGCAATATTTGAGTTAAATAAGCAATAAGTGGGTATCATAAGTGATAAGCATGTGATAAATCATATGTAATATAAGAAATAAGTAAAATAAGCTATATGTGTGTAATAGAAGTAAAAATTGGGTAACACAAGTCATAAGTATGTAATATATAAACAAGGGTTTTTCGAATATTTATTCTAAACTCTTATCTATTTAGAAATTATTCCCTAAGATATTGTTAATTTACTCCTCAAATCTCTTGAATCGACAATGTTACCTCCGCTCTTACTAGCTAAGTATCAAAAGATGATTTTCCTTTTTTCCTATTAAAGTATTAAAAATGGCTAATCTACCCTCTCTCTGTTAATCCACACACTAATTTTAATCCTAATCTTATTTC
This sequence comes from Agave tequilana, assembly GCA_038442645.1. Lineage (NCBI taxonomy): Eukaryota > Viridiplantae > Streptophyta > Magnoliopsida > Asparagales > Asparagaceae > Agave > Agave tequilana. The sequence goes on along the minus strand of JAVJIF010025298.1, from coordinate 33,219 downwards.
TTCTCCGTCCTCCCTTGCTCTCTCCGCAAATGAGAAAATTTTAATCACTAATAAATAAAAAAAGAAACTTAGAGAAGAGAGAGGAATTGTAGGGGGAGAGAGAAATGAGGGCAGGAGGAGAGAGAGGCTACGGAGAGAGAGGTTGCAGGATGTGCGAGAGAGTGAGTGAGTGAGAGAGAAGCGCGAGAAAGGGGTAGATCTGTCGTCGCCCCCTTCTCTTTTGTTTTCTTTTTTCTTTCTTTTTCTTTAAAAAAACACAAGGTATAGCAGGTAGTTTAGTCCTATTCCATCCAAAAACCAATGGTAGGGGCAAGCTTTTAGCAATCATAATATTTGAGGGGTAAATTTCTAAATATAAAAGATTTGAAGGGTACATATTTGAAAAACCCTATAAACAATAAATAAGTAAAATTAGAGATGTGTAATACAAGTTAAAAGTGGGGAATATAAGCCCTAAGATGTAAACATAAGTGGTGCATGTGTAATAGAAGTGAAAATAAGTAATATAAGTATGTAACATAAGTAATAAATGAGTCATACACTAAATATCTAGCACAAATAATAAGTGAGTAAAATAAATGTTAAATGAGTATAATGAATGATAGACATGTCATAAATCATAAGCATGTGATATAAAAGATAACTGTGTAACATACAAGTGTGTAGCATAATCACTAAGTGTGTAACATAAACAATATGTGTGTAATAAAAGTGATTGGCGTGTAATAGAAGTGAAAAATAAGTAATATATGCCATAAGTATGTAACACAGATGACAAGTGAGTAATACACAAAAATATGGAACACAAGTAATAAGCAAAGTAAATGTTAAATGAGTAAAATAAGTGATAAGCATATCACAGATCATAAGCATTTGATACAAGTGATAGGTGCGCAGTGTAGGGCTTGTTTGTTTTACTGCAAGTGGCTGCAAGTCGTAAGTCGTAAAATGAGAATGGAAAAATGAACTGTAATAGAAAAAAATATATTGTGTTTTACAGTATTTGGTTGGTAAAGTGAAAGCGTAAATGTGAAAGTATATTGTGTTTTATGGTGTTTGGTTGGTAAAGTGAAAGTGTAAATGAGAAAATATATTGTGTTTTATGGTGTTTGGTTGGTAATATAAAAGTGTAAGTGAAAAAGTTGATCACAAAATTAACTGTAGCAGTGATTTAAATATTATAAATACTATTAAATTAAATCTACTATTAAAAATTAAATTGTATTAATAAATTTGAGATAAAATATTAATAATATTAATATTTTATTTATAACAATAATATTAATAAAATATTAATATAATTAGTAAAATATTACTAAAATATTAACTAAATAAATAATTATAAAATTTTAAGAAAATCTAAAGAACATTAAATTTTAAGAATACTAATAAGACATAAATATTAAAATTTTTTTAAGAAAAATAATAAAATATAGTTATAATATTATAATATTATAAATGCGTAAAATTATTATAATATTAAATTTTACTATAATATTATTGTAATATTATAAAAAAATAAAATTCACAAATAAAATATAATTATAATTTAATAATAAATTATAATTATAATATTATTATAATGAATTATTATTACAAAATTAACATAATAAATTATTAATATAATAATAAAGTATATTATAATATTAATAAAGTAATTATTTATATTAAGAAATTAATAAATTAAATATGTAGTAATTTTATATTAAAGCATAATATTGTTATATTAATAAAATATTAAATCGTAATAAAATATTTAAAATAAGTAAATAAGAAATTAAATAATAAATAATTAAAATAATAAATTATTAAATAACAATATTAAATAAAAATAATAAAATATTATATATTAAAACAATATTAAAAATAATAAAAAACTAAAGATTAAAAATATAAAATAATTAAATAAGAATTAAATGCTATTAAAAATATTTAAAAAATATTAAATATTTAATAATATTAAATTATATATTGATTGTCAAGTAACTGTTTTGGACTGCAAGTGTACTACAAGTGAGATTTATATGACCACAAAATTAACTGTAGCAGCTGTAAGTGAGAAAATGTGGGTGTAAAAGTGAGATTTACATGATCACAAAATTAATTGTAGCAACTGCAAGTGAAAAAAATGAGAGTTGCATTTTATAAGTTGTTTTGCAGCGAAACAAATAACGAAAAATGAAAAAAAGGTGTTACGACTTACGACTTGCGGCAAAACAAACAGACCCGTAGTAGATAAGTGTTTGATAATCAGCATGTAACATAACCGATAATGTGTAACAAAAGCTATAAGTAAAAATTATGTAACATAAGCAACAAGTATAATCTAAACAACAATCCTATAAATCAAATTTTAAAAATGCGCAGGAAATTAAATAAATGTCACTTAAATAAAAGCAAGCAGCAGAATTAACAAGTGTGTAATAAATCACAAGTACATAATATGACATAAATAAGTCAGTAATGTTAGCAATAAGTAATAGTTGTTGAAGGATTTCAACCTCTAATCTAGGCCTGGATCCTCGACCCACATGTTAATCTGTAATAGAGCTGCTATCTTAGATAACATAGGCGTATGTCATCTACCCATTCAAGAGCCGCTATCTTCCTTATTTTAGCCTTTGAATGTTCATCAAATTCTAGTGTAACTGTGTAAACAATGTGGAAGTGCAATACACAAAAAGTCGGGTGTTTTTATCATTTTCCAGAGTCTAGTTGTTGTCCAACACAAATAGTCTGTTTAAATTTTTCTAAAAAATTAAAAGTTTTAAGTTACAAACCATGTGATTGGCTCGCAATACACATATGAATTCATTAGATAACTCGTGTGATGTGTCATGAGACCCCAACCTTACCTATGCTTTTTAACATTTATATTATTCATGTATTCATGTACTATGAATTATTTAATAATCATGTATTATTTTGGTATGTACACACCTATTTCCAATAGGCATTTAGTTTGTTGACATAGCCAATGCAATATATTCTTCGTCAACCATACCGGCAAATTATTCTTTAACAAATAACATTAAAGGTGTGTAAAAAATCATATGTAATATAATTGATAAGTTAGTAATATAAGAGATAAGAGTCTAACAAGTAATAAATATGTAATTACTAATATATTTGTAACATATGTGATAAATGTGAAACATAAGTAGTGTGTACATAGCCAATAAGTGTATATCGGCAAAAAGTATGTAACAAAAAATAACATTTAAAAGGTGTGTAAAAATCATAAGTATGTAATATAATTGATAAGTTAGTAATATAAGAAATAAGAGTCTAACAAGTAATAAATATGTAATTACTAATATATTTGTAACATATGTGATAAATGTGAAACTTAAGTAGTAAGTGTGTACATAGGCAATAAGTGTATATAGGCAAAAAGTATGTAACATAAAAAATAACATTGTAAAATATATTATACAAATTTAACTCATAATGGTAGATGAAGAGAACTACCTTGAAACCTCAAAAAATGAAAAAAAGGCTTAAAAATGCGAATGAGAGATGAGAAAGGAGTTAATAATGGCTAAATAAATTGAGTAGTTTGAAGTGGGATTTAAGTTATAAGGGAAAATTGTTAAAATAATTTAAGTATATTTGAAAAGGACTAAAAAGTACAATTCTTATGATTGTTTACTAAAAAAATGATAAACGCGTTTGGGTTTATAATTAAAAATAGGTCAAAATAGGAATCTTAGATAATTACCCCTATTTTTATTGTTTATGGTATAAAATCGCATTAGATAGTGTTATTTTAATAAATTTTCAGAAGTTAGATAGTTTTAATGTGTAATTATGCTACAAATGTCCTTTATACTTCCACCAAATTACATTTATACTTTCACCAAAGTTGCATTGGTGCTTGTCGTCCTTGTTTCATGTAATATCTCTACTAATTGTGAATGTAATGCCGATGCTTTGCAGGAATGCACAACGATATCCTGTGAATGGTTCATCTATCGGAAAGAAGTGTAATACATTGGTAATTCCTTTTAACACAGAGATGTATGCATACGTTAAAATACACGCACATGTGCAGTGACACACACAAACATGTGCACATGTACTCTTAACCACACACGCACACACATTAGTATATACTGTATTTGTTTACAGTATCTTAGTAATTTTTTAAATATGCGCTTGTACATACATGCACATGATAGTGCACGCATGTCTGACTGCATGCATATGACATGCATGCATATGCAACAAGATGTGTGAATATGAGAAGTGTGGTGTATTGATAATTCTTTAAGAATGATGTGTGCGCGCGCACACACAACAAATAGACGTATTCATCTAACACATGCACAGTCGCATGCACATGTTTTGTGTGTATTGTGTGTGCATGTACAATATATTGGTAATTCATACACACACACACATTTCATGTCTGAATGGTCACACACATATGATGTGCACGCATATATATATCTACATGTATTCTTCTATGAAGAAGTGTGGTATGGTGGTAAATTCTTTAAGTATGCCACATACATGCGCATGTGTGCATTCTCGTTGAGAAATGCATTAGTGCACACACATGTTGTATTATTATGTGGGTGGGTGGGTAGGTATGCGTATGCAAGCGTTTGTGTTACATTAGTAATTGTTTTATTCACCTATTCAGTTCTTGTCGTTTCACTACGTTAAAGAGGAAGAGTCTACTTGATAGCATAATCTATTGCTTCAACATAAGCATATATAAGGAAACAACTACCTTACTATAATTCTTTTAAAGTTCAAGGTGAGTGGAAATAGAATTTTGAAACAGTCCATGTTTCTATCATGAAGTGTCCCACTCATGTGTCAGGGAATGACATGATACAATTCTTATTATTAATAACCACCATGAACTTTCCCTCTACTTTTTTCGTAGCTATATTTCAATAATTTACTGCCATTACAGTTAGTATGTGTCACATCCCCAACCCACAACACAGTTTGAAGGAATGACATTGGCAAAATGAGTATGAAAATGATCATGTACACATCCTAAGCCTTACAATATTTAGCTATAGAATAAAAATCGAAAATAAACATATACTAACGGTTAATATTCATAAAATTTTCAAAACAAAACATCAGATAACTGAAGTCTCAAATCCAATTCAAAAAATAAAAATTTATCTCTGATTACATGGGAGGTTTCTCGCTACTAACTTCACTATTAACTAAATCTAGAACTTCAATAAAATGAAAATATCGAACAACCGAATCGTTTAGTTTAGATCTTTAAGAATCAGTCTTCAATGCTACTGTGTATAAATAGTTAAAACATTGGGGTGAGCAATAAGTCAATGAGTAAATAACTATCTAGCGATCAGACTTACAAGTTTCATAGCAATAATTCAACATATTTAGTAATTTTTAGCATGAGATACTACAAATATTCATAATCACAAGACATAGTGCATATCGTTGTAACAATGCTTTAAATATATGAACAATAAACAGTAAGAATTAATTTGTATCAATGTATCATAGCATTAGTGATCTTGTATATTTCTTAGTGTCATTAGTTTATTCATTTCGTTCTCCATTGGTTACAAATTATTACCAGTAGCATGGGAATGCGATTAACCACATTAAATCAATAAAGTCTTCCAGGGACTCAGTGCACTTACTGTCGTGGGTTTTCTTGAACTCCAATAAACAATAAGTTACCCAAAAGCCAATAATAGTGCAGTAATGACCTATGACATGTATACAATAACAAATAACAACATCATAATTGGATTTGAGAGGATTTCAATTTACAATGATTAATATCTCAGTTTCTTGACATTATAGTGAAATATCATGTAGTTATACAATAAAGATATCTCTCTACAATAATATATACTGTAAATTAAACCAATGTAAATCAAAAGCATACATGCAATGACCAAAATTCATATCTGATCTAAATTATGCGATAAAACATAAATTTATTGGAAAAAAGTTACTTAATTAAGTTAGGAACCAAAAGCATATGTATTCATATATTAGTGAATAGGCATAATTGTTCATTAACATCTAGTAAGATAGAAGGCTACTCTCCTCCGGTCGATTGAACCTTCACAGTGAGTGTGATGTCACTCTACACTCAATCTTACGATATTCCTAAATGATGCCCAAAATATATTAACAATCAATTTATTCTTTATTAAATATCTTATAACATAACCACTAATAGATCCAAAAACCAAAGCCCTACACTCTAAAACTAAATGAAACCTGTGATAATATATTATAACACACTCATACTGAATTTAGGTAATTTTAAGATTTTTTTTGAAATTTTAAAACAATTTTTAGTATAAGGGGAGTTTATTTGCAAATTGCAGATAATCCATGATTAACTGTCAAATTACCACTGCTCTTGAAAAACCTGAATAAATCAAAACTGCAAAATAAAAAAATATAAGGTCTTTGTATGTAATTTCTTTTGGACTAATCTTTAAATTCTGTTTTATTGTTTGCTGTTGACTGAATTAAACTGTAAAAGCAAAAAGTTCAGAACTTTTATATAAAAATGTTTACTAACTGTTGAAAATTGAGGCTGAATTGTAATTTTACAAAAATCTGGTTTTTCAGAAAAATAAATTATTTTTATAGTAGTTTGTAAACATGAAAATATCTTTAGAGTAATGTTTCATTGTCTTTTGTATAAAGTATTTATGTATAAAGGTAGTTTTCTGCAAAAGGATTTTAATAGTTTAGTTTTTTCTGAATTCAATTTGAAGGTGGGTATATTTATCTTTTTATGATAAGCAAGTTAACAGTGTATCATAGTTCTCTATACTTATGAGAAATTTATAGTCATTTTAAATAATAAAATTTCTACTAGTAGTTTTTTGAATATTGGATTAAAATTCATGTTAGTTTTGATAATTTACCCTGTCTATTCTACACATGTTTTTGGATGCTGTGGATTGAAATCAGTGATTTGGTGTTCGGTTTGAGTTGGAGACTCTGTGTTTGTCTGGGTTCCAGCTTTCTGATGCCTATATTTAAGATAATTGTTAGGCTATGTCCTTGAACACTATGTCACTTGCTTGACAGGTATCTCTAAGTGGTCATTTGTTTGATCAGTGTCTAATTAACGAAGCTTTAGATATTATTGAAGCTGCTGGTGGATCTTTTCGCTTGGTTAGATGTGAAGTGGGTCAAAGTGCAGACGCCATGTCCTATTCTGAACTTGAAGTATGTTAACTTCTACTAATTAGAATGTTAATGTTCTATGCACATTGCCAGCTTACCTGTTTACTACTTTTTATGTCGTAATTGAGTACTTGCTTTCTGAGCTTTGTTTCATCGATAATCTCATTTAAATGTTACCGTATCTTGTGTTATGAGTGCTTTTAATTGTTTATGTATTGTTCGCTTTCCTAATGCATATTTTGATATTTATGATTATTTTTGTAGAAAAAACGAAGTTCTGCACTGTGTTTCTTACATATGGGAGGCAACTCATGTTATGCATGCTATGAAATATGTTAGTACCATGCTCGAAATATGTTAGAGTGGTAACCATTAAAAATGTCATCATCTAACAACCACTCCAAGAATTGTTTGGCTAAAAGAACTACTACTACCCATAATGATTTATTTATTAATCACATCATTTGATAAACCAACATAAGGAACATTGTAACATGGATAATGATGAATTGCACCTTTCTTTCACTGTTTCAAGGCGGCCATGAGGTCTCTATGTAGTCAGAAACCCTGACCTGACTCTCAGTTGTGTACATAGAGCCTCACTATATGCTTTATGCTAATATCTAGCCATATTAAGTTTCTATATCTTCTTACTTTTACATTTGCTGTTACCAATAACAGTTAGGAAGGAAGTGGGAAGTCCATTAAATTCTGAACTGTAATATCATTTTATATCTTATATCTTATATCCACCAAGTAAGCTTATATATGGTTTTATATGCATGGATATGAGTCTCACTATATGCACCTCCTTTGCATGATTAGCCAGGTGCCAAAGTGCTCCCAACCCCTGAGCGACATAACATAGAAGATGTCATGCACAGTGCTTAAAAAAGTAATAAAACAGAGATTTATTCGCCAATGCACAACTTGGTGTGCATAGTATATATATATAGCAATTCACAACATGTGTCTTCACATATAATGCACATATTTAATTGGTAGAGGAAGTCAAAAACCTTTCTGTATACTGATTCTGAAGAGGTTTGAAAGGACGTGGTAGATCAAAGGTTCTGTAGTACAGTGAACAGACAATTTTTTTGATTGATCTTCTAAAATTAGTAGCCAACATTTGTGGCTTACCTTTTTTGTGCTTTTAGAAATGAATAATGCCAAGATTGTAGCATTGTGCCAATTTATGGTTTTTAATCATGCAGTCTCGAGTCTTTCTTGTCAAACCGGCTGAGAGTCCTGGAAAACCCTATATTCCTATTTAAAAGGATGTCTGCCACGTAGTGGAAGTAGCACAAAAAAAAAGGTGATTCAGAACTTGAGGATATTTAGGGAAAAGTTGCAGGGGGCTTGACCATAGTTAACAGAGAACTGTCCTAATCGACATTCATGTCAAAGGCCACGATACTCTGAACTAAATGAACTAAGTATAAATGTATTGCATAGGCCTTCTATGCTAGACACTTTCAGCACAAAGGATGTTTGCCAGGCTTGTCATTTTGTTTTACAATTATTTCATGCAAGCACATGTGACTTATCAGAAAAGTTGTCTTGCCAATGCTTTTTCATTTTGTTTTACAATAATTTTTCTTTTTATGAATGTATCCAGGGTTCAGAAGTTGAATATGTTGTCTTTATTACCTGTTTCTGTTAGTCACTGAAGGCATCTCCATGGCTCCTACAGGTTGGTGCAGATGATAGTACCACCCTTGATCAAATAATTGATTCCTTAATTTCTCTTGCAAATCCAAGTATTAGAAATGGATCCTTAAAGAATGAGAAAGCACTATGTCTGAAAGTTGGGAAGGTTAATGAAAGAATCGTAGATTCTGGAGATTACTTCAAGAAAAGACCAGTGGTTTTGATTCTGGGTGCAGGCCGTGTTTGCAGACCTGCTGCTGAGTTTTTAGCATCTGTTGGAAATGTTTCTTCGAGTGACTCCTTAAAAATATGCCAAAGCATTGGTCTTGAAGAAATTAAAGAATTTCAAGTAATTGTAGCTTCCCTTTACAAGAAGGACGCAGAGGAGGTATGCTTTGGCTCTACTCTTACCTTCGTACATTTCCAGGGAAAATACTTCTTTGCAAAAAAAATATCACTAGGTGCAGATAAAATTTGATGCTTATTAATACTTTCTTTATATTTCAACAATAGAATGTTATCATGACATGAAGTAATGGTCTCTTTGCTACTACTCATTTGCTCTTGCTATGCTATGAGAGTTGCTAGTCTCAGGATTCCATAACTTTGCACCTGCCATGTTAGTGTTATAGACATCCAAGGAAGTTGGACTTCAGTTTACAGATACTTGATACTTGGATATGGTAGAAAAATCCTTACAAAAGATATTCTACACAGCAGATTACAGAGTTTGAAATTTTGCAGTCATTAGACAGTTTTGAATACAATAGAGTTACTAAACCTTTTGTACAAATTCAGCACATGGCTTATTCAAGGACATCAATGGTTTAGAGTCTTAAGACCAACAAAGATTTGAAATGTAACCAACAAGATTAAAGTCATGACCCAACTGTTGGTTCTCTTTGAAAAGAAATCTCAGCGTTATCTAGCAGTGTTCTTAACTAAAGTTGACAGTTACTACTAAATACCATCCTGATAAAACAATCTGCTGAAGTAAATAAAACCTGTATGTAGTCTCTGGGAACATGAGCTACTGTGAGGGATATGTGTATATTAAAGCATGTAATACTTGTTAATTGAGAACATCCTAAAGGCTTGCATAGGCTTGCAACTTTCAGCTCTGTTAGAATATCAAATATTACTCTCAACCTTCATTACAACTTTGGAATGTTTGTGTAGGCTGTCTTAAAATCACTGAAGACAAGTCATCAAAAAGCAGAATCCAAAACTCCAGATGCAAGGCTAATCATCATCACCAGCGCAGCACCAAGACGCGAGGGTTGAAACCCGCGTCTCAACATCACTGCAAAGACCAAGACGCGGAGCGTGAAAGCCGCGTCTCAGCATTATTGCAGTACCAAGACGCAGAGTCCAAAGCCCGCGTCTCACGTGAAGCTTGACACAGAACTGGAAGCTCGCATTTCTCAAGCATCACCTCAATGGCAAAACGCGAGGCCCAAAGCCCGCGTCTCGGTTATAACTGCCTTCATTACTGGGTCAATTACTGCCCACGTAATGAGGGAGTTAACCCCCATTATAGAGTATTTTTAGGGGACACGTTTACCCTCTGAAACCTCTATAAATAGCCCAGTTTGCTATGGAAGAGGGGTCGAAAATTTTTGATCAAAAAAACTTCGGTTGTAAGCCGTAGAAGCACCAAGACCTCCAGCTGAAAAGAAAGAGAGTTCAACTCTTCTAACAACTTGCTGCGTACAAGTTCGTTTTTGTCTACAATCTCTTTGAGATTCTTGGTGAACAGAAGCTATGTTACTTCGTTCACTATCTAAAGAGAGGATTCCTACGAAGTCCTGACATCACCCGGTCAACGGAAAACAAAATTCACTTTCCATCGCCACATCAAGAACCTGGTATTAAACAAAGGGGAGATTTGAGCTTGAATATCTCCCCTCTCTTGTGAAAGGATTATTGATTCGCTGTAATTTTCTTTACTATCAAATAAAAAATTTATACTTCGATCCCCAATTTTTTCCCACCAAACAAGAGATGGCGACTCCGCTGGGAATACTTTCTTTACCGATGGGAATACTTTCTTTACCGATGAGCAAGTTGTGGCGCAAGGTGATGTCACCTACATGGGAAAAATGATCGAATCACTTATCGTGGAGTTCGACCAGGCAAAGTATGAAGAGTTCTTCTCTTCCGGCTCCAAGAGCCCTAGGGCGGGTAGTACCGCAAGGTCTCCTCGGGGACCCGCTCTCCAATTCACTCTGAGATCCCTTCAGATAAGACTGACAAGAAGAGTGCCATGGCTAATTATATCACACGTAACATCCGCGTCAACGTCTCCCATGAGACCCGCGAGGTTAGCGTTGCTGATATTCAGCCCGTTCATGCCCGTCCTCTTCCTTAGTTCCAGGTCACCGGGGGTTCCCATCAACTCATACGGCGTAACTGGAACGCTGAGCGACGGCAGAGACGACGTGCGCGTCAACTACAGGCGCGAGAAGCTGGAACAATTACCTGTCCAGCAGATACAGAACGCGAGCCTCAAGCCCGCGTTTCTCCTGAACCACGTCAGACGCGCGAAGTCCGCGTTTGGAGACCTAAACGCGAAGCCCACTAGGCCTGCGTTTCTGAAGCTCCACTTCCCAAACGTGACGTTCAGCAACGCGAGGTCCGTACCTCTTTTCAGAGACACAGGGCCCGCGTTTCCCCAATCAGACGCGAAATTGAGAAAATCCGCGTATCTCAACTGTCGCTAGTTAAACGCGACAACCAGCAACGCAAGGTCCGTATCCCTTCTCAGTAGAGATGCGAGGTTGCGTTCTCGAGCCGAAATGCGAGAGCGGCGTCTGTCTTACAGGACGTGAGCTCCGCGTCTCAGAACCTTGCGTCTCAGCTTTGCGACGCAAGGATAGCTCTCAGAAGCTGAAAAACCCTCGACAATCCTAGGCTGATCTCTTTGGTCCTCCTCCGACAGATCTAAGAGATTATTTGACGAAGAAAAGGAGTGCTAATCATATCACTCCGTCTTGTTGTTGTGAGCGGCTCATCACGGCAATGCTCTTTGAATGCCGCTGCAGCTCACATACAAGCAAACAGTCGTTGTTCAGACGATTGACCTCAGCCTCCCGATCAACCAAGAGGTATCGCTCCCACAGAAGGAGAACCTTCTCTGACATGGAGTACCCTGAAGTCACTGCAAACATGATAAGCAGAAGTAGGGAAAAACAACCGACAGTCAGCTTCGATGAATCTGACATGGAACCAGAAGGGGTGTGCCGGTATACCGGCACTCGGACCTGCGCGGTCTCTCCGATCAACTACAGTGCCCTAGCTCGGGCATTGAAGTAAATGAATCACATTCCGTCATTGCAGAATCGCAGGCCTCGAACTCTTTCATAGAGAAGGAAGCCTTCGCGTACATGACAAATACTCCTGAGAAGACGGCCAGGCGCTTTGAACAGCAAGCCCAGGTCCAGAGGGAACAATTCAATATGATTCACGCTCAACAAGAATCTATCGATATCCTCAAGCAGATGCTTGCACAATTGCTCAAAGACAAGAGGAAGTCAACCGACAAAACTTCTTCTAAAAAGTCTAAAGGCTAACGAAAAGGAGAAAGCTCATCTTCTGTACATATCGAGGAGAAGGAGCAATCGAATTCCTGAGTCGTCTAAATTCTCGTCTAAAGAAGAAGGCAACCCAGAGAATGGGGGCATTCATTCTAAAAGAATGAGTCAATTGGAGCAGCGTCTGGAAGCCCTTACCAACCGGAAAGGCCTCCAAGAAGTAAGAGTGGTCCGGCCATATCCGACCGAGTGGGACCTTGTTTCATACGCTCCTAAGTTCAAAGCTCTAACCCTACAGGCTTTCGACGGTAAGGGGTCACCGAACTAACATATCTACTACTTCAAGTCTCAGACAGGAAATGTGGTAGATAATGATGCCATCTTGGCACGTTTGTTCATCGACACTCTAAAAGGGCTTGCCTTTGAATGGTTCATGAAACTCCCAGAAGGCTCCATTAAAAATTGGGGTGATTTGGAGAAGCTCTTCCTGACACGCTTCTTTGAAGATGACTCAGAGATTATAATGCCTACTCTTCTGGCCACGAAGCAGCGAAAGGAAGAGTCAGTCAAAACATTTGTGGAAAGATTTTGAAACATGGCACTCTGATATCCTAACGGTATGACCCATGCCACTCTGGTAGAAACATACCACCATAATCTATAAACTTCACTCCTAACCTAGATAGGAGTTGCTGAAAGTCGCACTTGGAAGCAATTGGTCCAGCAAGGAGAAAAGGCAGAAGAAATTGTCGCCAGTGTTAGGGCAGAAGAAAACAAACCTAGACCCGAAAAGTTGACAAGGCGCATGCCAGAAACATCTTTTCAATCAAAAAGAAAAGATACATTGGCGACGGAGACAAAATCCTCCGTCAAACCTCAGCCGGTTAGGGGAGGTGGTTCTTCAAGTCAGCCGCGCGCCAATAAGCAGTATTCCTTCAAAGACGAGCATGTCGATTCGTTGTTCAAGTTACTCAATAAGAGTAATAGATTGAAGCTTCCTGAAGCTAGACGTCCTGAAGAAGTCGGCAAGTCCGATAATCCTAACTACTGCCTGTATCATAAGATGTTAGGGCACTCCACCAAGAGCTGTTACGTCTTCAAAGATATCCTTTAAGCTCTGATCGATGCAGAAGTGCTAAAGCTTCGTCCAGAACAGAAGAAAGTGACAGCTAATATAACATCATTTCTTCAGCTTGGAAAACAGCCTCCAGCACCGTTCGGAGTAGTTCCCATCCCGAAAGGGGAACTAAGAATGATCAATACGGACGCACATCATCAATAAGAGAAGGGTCTTGTACCTGTCCCCATACCTCAGGGAGAAATTATGTGGGTTCATCCCGACCTTGTGGAAGACCAACAGTGGACTATTGTTACCAACAGAAAGTCCAAAGGCAAAGCAAAAGCTTCGTCCTGCCACGTGGTGTGCGCTTCTTCCTGGGAAGCAGAAACCGACGTTCCCTCAATAACTGATTCGGAAGAGGAGACAATCGTCCTTGCCGCAGAGATCAATAAACCGCTCGTGACAGAAACTCGTTCGGGTCAGTCATATTTAAAGAAGTATGACGAGATGGTGGCAATCCCTCCTAAACCTACTACAGAGTCAGCCAAGCCCTCCACAAAGAAACCGGTGGAGAAACAGAAAGAGTTTCGATTTTCCAAGGCTCTCCTAAAGGATAACGCCGAAGGATCCACCACACCTTACCGCTTTGACGTCCTGGCTCAATTGGTCAATATCCTGGCCAGAATCACCCTTTACGAGCTCCTGAGACTATCAAAGTCAACAAGAGAAGCTCTGAGGGAAGCCCTAGCTGATGCTGAGATTTTCATGGCCCAGATCCCGACTGGATCACAGGAGGAAGATGAAAAGGACTGCCTCCATACCTCCCAAAATGCTCCCTGCATCACCTTCACGTCAGATGACATGCAGGTCAAGGGAAAACATGATTGGCCCTTCACTTCACATGGTACATTGGATCGTCTGAAGTGAGCCGCATTCAGGTAGATCCAAGATCCGCGTTGAGCATCATGCCTCGCCGAGTCATGCAGCACTTAGGGATCCCCACCTACCGATTGAGCGCCACCCAGACTACCATCTATGGTTTCAACGCCAATGGTACGCGCCCAATGGAGAAGATCAAGCTCAAATGTCAGATCGGGGACCTAAAATCTGAAGTGACATGCTATGTAATCGACGCCGACACTTCGTACAATTTGCTGCTAGGACGACCGTGGATTCATCGTAATTCCATCGTCCCCTCCACTCTCCATTAAGTTATGAAGTACATTGACGGAAGTGGGAAAGTCCGAACGTTGATTGCCGAAAGGCATCTGTTCAAGGGGGTAGAGAACTATTTCACAGACTCCCTCCTGTATCAAGACTCTCTGAAAATAAACGAGAACCTACAACCAGAGGAACCAGACTCTGGTAATAAAGCTGACATGAGCCAGAGGTGGAAGAAAAGTGCATGTGGGAATTAAATCTACTTGTAACGAGCATTAATAAGCTCGATGTTAATAACACCACCGATGATGTAGGCGAGTGGTATATTAATGAAGAGTTGAATTTAGCTTACTTTTCTGTGTTTGCTTCTGATTCAGTGTCATCAGACACTAGTACCGAGGTGGATAATGACCCCTGGTCGGCAATGGATGCTCTGACATCATTGCATGTACCAATGAAGTCATCCCTCAAAATGTACCAGGATCTCGGTGACGCGCAAGAATCAGTATTCATGGTCCCAGCAAGACGCAAAGGCCAAGAATTAATTCTTTTCGGATGAATTAAATCCGAATTGATGTCTCGTGAAGAGTTAGAAAGTGAGAGCGAATGTCCTTAATTCACTCATTATGAGCCAAATATACTTAGAATGATGAAAAACATGGGGTATGATCTAACAAATGGTCCTGGTTTGAACTTCGGTAAAGGAAGAAGAACACTACTTCGATCTTTCGTTCCGAAAGGGAAGACCCCTGACTATTACCATCGGACTCGCAGGGGTTTGGGTTATGTGTCAACTTCAATTCCATCAGCCTCTGAGTCCGAAGAGTCATTATGCCATAATCACTCGTCTGGCACGTCATCGTGGGAGTCGGACGTTAGTGTGGGCAACCTCTTCGGAGAACTTTCAGTAAACATGGTGTCAACAAGCCACCTGGAAGACGGAGATGAAGAAATGATCCAGTCTGATACAGATCCCTGGATCAAACACAAACGCTCTCTGGGATATTCGCTTCGAACAACGCGAACCACCCATGGAAGATAGGTCACCCAGATTAATCTGAGAGATGAGGCTAATCCTAAACCCATCTTTATAAGCGAAAGCCTATCACCCTCCGAGAAAGAAGATTTAATATCTCTTGTGTGAGAGTATATAGATGTTTTCGTTTGGAATTACGAGGACATGCCTGGGCTTGATCCTCGAGTGGCTATGCATCGCCTTAACATTAATTCAGACGTAAAGCCAGTCAAACAGCAGCAGCGACAGTTTCGTCCAGAAATAATGGAAGCAATCCAGTCAGAAGTCAAGAAACTTATATACTTTGGCTTCATTAGGGAGGAACAACATCCTGATTGTTTAGCCAATATCGTCCCTGTTACTAAGAAAAACGAAAGATCCGAATTTGCATTGATTTTCGCGATCTAAATGAGGCCTGTCCCAAAGATGAATTCCCTCTCCCAATCACGGATGTCATGATTGACAATACGTGCGAGTTTGAACGAATGTCCTTCATGGATGGGTTCTCAGGGTACAATCAGATCAAATGTACCCTGATGACGAAAAACATACTTCTTTCAGGACACCACTGGGGTATATTGTTATACTGTCATGCCCTTCGGACTGAAGAACGCTGGGGCAACATATCAGAGAGCTATGAATATAATTTTTCACGAACACATGTGTAAAACAGTGAAATGCTACATCGACGACATTGCGGTGAAAAGTCGCGCCTAGGTCGACCACATAGCAGATCTGAAGACAGTTTTTGTAATCATGCGGACACGTCAGTTGAAGATGAACCCCACCAAATCTTCCCTGGGGGTAGCCAGCTGTAAATTTCTAGAGTTTGTGGTGACATCCAAAGGAATTCACTTAGACTCAGAAAAAGTCCGCATTGTCCAGGAGATGCAACCTCCAAGGAATCTCAGGGAGCTTAGAGGATTGCAAGGGTGACTAGCGTATATCCGGAGGTTTATCTTAAATCTCTCCGGAAGATGCCAACCCTTCACCAGATTAATGAAGAAGGGTATCTCATTCATTTGGGATGATGCTTGCCAACAAGCGTTCGAGGAAATCAAACGATACCTCACGCAACCACTTGTCCTTACAGCTCCGGTGTCGGGAAAAGCTTTCCTGATATACGTTCGATCGATGGATCATTTTTTAGAAGCTTTGCTAGCTCAGAATAATGATTAGGGATATGAGCAGGCAATCTACTATCTGAGCAGGACTATGATCGAAGCCGAGCATCGGTACAACCCGACTGAAAAGAAATGTTTGGCGTTGGTGTTTGCTGTCCAGAAAATGCGACACTACTTGATGAGTCAGACTATAAATGTGATATCAAAAGTCAACCCTTTGAGGTTGCTCATGACGAAGCCATTGTCACTAAATTGTCGACTAGCAAAATGGGCCATCCTGCTATCCCAATATGAGATGCGCTTTCTACCACAAAAAGCCTTGAAGGGACAAGCGGTGGTAGATTTTCCGGCTGAGCATCCAGATTCGAGAGCAACCGAACTTTACGAGGATCTCTCAGACGAAGTCACTGAAGTTTGTCTGACCCAGACAGCTTTTGAAAGACAGGTGTGGCAACTCTTCTTCGATGGTGCATCGAGAACAGGTCCGCAAGGGCATGTCATAACAGGAGTGGGGGTAGTACTGGTCTCCCCACAGAACTATGTGATCCCTCGAGCTTTCTCATTAATCGAGCCTTGTTCCAACAATGTAGCAGAATACAATGCCCTCTTGATTCGAATGCAAATCGTCGGTGAGATTGGCGTTAAAAATCTCGAAGCATACGGTGACTCTAAACTCATCGTTAACCTAGTTCACGGGGAGTACGAAGTCAGACATGAAGACTTAATACCCTATTACAACGCAACTATTCACATGGCCGTGAGGTTTAAAAACTTTTACATCGACTATGTACCACGCCAGCAAAATGCGCACGCAGATGCTCTGGCATCTCTCGCTACCTCTTTATCCCTTCCAGCTTGGGTAGTAGAGAAAATACTTGTCCACAGCCACGACTTGTATTGCCTAAGAGTCACTTTTAAAGTTACCAAAAGTCGATAGGAGACTGTCAAGTTAAAAAAGCTCTTGAGACGTCGACCGGTCCAGAGCCTAGGGATTGGCGATTCACGTGCATCGACTATGCCTTGTACGGCATCCTGCCTGATGATCCCAAAGAAGCGGCTGCCGTTAGAAGGAAAGCCCCCAAATTCTATTATAATGCGATCACGCGAACACTGTATCACCGATCGCATGACGGGATCCTCCTCCGCTGTCTGTCACAAAAGGAGGCACAAGAAGTACTCAAAGAAGCGCATACTAGTATGTGCGTAGCTCATCAGCCTGGTCCAAAGCTTGGAGATCGACTCCGAAGACTGGGATATTATTGGCCTAAGATGATCCCTGACGCCATCACTTATGTCAAACGATGTCACGCTTGTCAAGTCCATGGTGATTTTATCTATCAAGCACCAGGATATCTTTACTCTACAACCTCTACCTGGCCATTTGAGATGTGGGGGATGGACGTAGTCGGCCCTATCAGCCCACCATCATCCAAAGAACATCGGTTCATCTTAGCTATAACCGATTACTTCTTTAAATGGGCTGAAGCTATTCCTTTGAGGGAGGTAAAGACATCTGATGTGATCAAATTTGTTAAACATCACGTCATCTACCCTTTTGGTGTGCCACGACGAATTCTTCATGACAATGAGCCCTAGTTCGTCAGTCAGACTTTTCAGAGGTTCTGCAATAAGTTCAGAATCCAGAGTGTGTCCTCAACGGCATACTACCCAGCCACTAACGGTCTCCCAGAAGCTTTCAATAAGACTATTGGAAAACTTCTCAAGAAATTCATCTCGAAAAGCCAACGTGACTAGGACGACAGATTAGGTGAATGCTTATGGGCCTATCGCACAACGGTTCGAACCCTAACGAAAACTACACCATTCTCTTTGGTATATGGGAGTGAAGTTGTACTCCCGCTAGAAATTCAAATCCCATTTCTACGTGTCGCCTTGACGGCAGAGATGACGAATGAGGAGAAGCATCGACTGTGACTCCAAGAGCTGGAGACTTTAGATGATAAACGCCTGCATGCTCAACAGCAAATCGAGCTCTATCAAGCTCGAATTACTAGAGCCTTCAACAAGAAAGTTAAGGAGTGAACTTTCAAGAAAGGTGACCTTGTCTTAGCTGTCAGAAGACCTAGGTGATGACACATAAGACAAGAAAAATTTCAGCCCAAATGGGAAGGACCATTTGTAGTAGAGTCGGTCTACTCAAATGGAGCATATCGCCTCATAACTTCAGACGGTGATACGCTCATGATGCCAATCAACGGCAAATTCTTGAAGAAATACTATTCTTGATGGCACTCTTCTCCTGATCAGGTTAATACTACACCTCTGATCGAAGCTCCAGATCCAAGATCAATGCCAAGGAAAGCTTTCTTTCTCTACTGGATCATATCACGGTCAATCAGCATCAAGCTAATCAAGCGCTGGTTACGTCGTGATGCATGATGTAAATATTGAAGAAGGAACAAAATACAAAACTTCGATTTTAGTTTAGTTACTCTTCTACTGACATTCGACGCCTCCAATGGCTAAGGATAGAGGAAAATGTTGGCTTTTAAGTCCAACATAAGTCTTCGACAACTCATCATGCTGAAGGAAATAGTATGACTAGCCCAACTCAAACGGTAGTTGGTAAAGATACACCAAATCCGTTGATAGCTGAGGGTTTGCTAAAAATTCTAATGGACTTGGTCCCATCCTCTTCAAAATCTCTTATCAATTCTCACCTATAGAATGGTAGGGCCATAAAAATACCTGTGTTCATCTTCCTAATGAAATGAACTGGGATTTGTCAAGTTAATATTAAACCTCTGACAAATCAGATTTTCCAATTCCCAGTGGATTCAGTCAAGTTAATCATAAACCTCTGACAACAAAACTCATTAGTTAGAAATCATCGCTGTTAAGTTTAATACTACACCTCTAACAGTAAATTTCTCATGTCTCAGGAAATCAACGATTGTCACGTTAATATTAAACCTCTGACAGTTCATTTTACTCTCCACCCAAAATCCCCTACTAATTCTCTTCCATAGAAGGGTAGGTCTACAAATACAATCATTACTATGTTAACACTATGCCTCTGACAATGAAAAATTCCAATACTCCCCAACGAGTGCAAACTTCACTTGTCTCTCCTCTATATGAAGTCACAAGTCTTTAAATCCTTCTCAAGTTAATACTACACCTCTGACATCTCAAACTTCACTTGTCAATTCTCATCAATAGAATGACAAATCCTCAAAATTGCTCATATCACAAATCAACCACTGTCAAGTTAACACTACACCTCTGACACCTCAAATTTCACTTGTCAGTTTTCATCAATAGAATGACAAATCCTCAAAATTGCTCATATCGCAAATCAACTACTGTCAGGTTAACATCACATCTCTGACAAATTACTGTTAAGTTTAACACTACACCTCTACCAGTGATTAAGTTGCTACCAAGTTCAATATTAAAACTTCTGACAGTTACTTTCACTCAGACTTCCATATCGAAGCTGAGATGAGCGATGTTAAGTTTAACATCACACCTCTAGCGTCCAGTTCATTGCTAAGTTCAACAATACACCTATGACAATGACTTTCCCTCGAACTTTCCTATTAAAGTCGAGATGACCAATGCCAATTTCAAAATTACACCTCTAGCATTACCTTCACTGTCAAGTTTAACATTACACCTATGACAGTGATGTTTTCAGTCTTCTCAAATAAAACTGAAATTCCCGTTGAGTCAAGTTAATATCACACCTCTGACCCACATTCCTGTCAAGTTAATATCACACCTCTGACAGTAATCTTGAATTCCCGAAATAGAAGTTTCTCAAATTTGACTTGTTAAGTTAATTATCGCATTTCTAGCAAGTCAAGAGTCCCTACTTCTATGTGTCTGATTTTCAAAAAAATTTCAAGACATATAAGAAGACAAGAAAAAGTATCACTTTTATTGATATTCAAACATATGAAAGTGATACAAGACGCTCTCTTATACAAATAAGATTGGGTGTTACAATAAAGGAGTACAAAGAAGTCCCTCTCTCAACGAAAGGTTGCACTCACTCCTCAAGATATCTACACCATTTCAAATACAAGATGTTTGGAAGAGCGTCGAAGAAAGATTCTTCTCTTCTCCTACTGAATCATGCCACAGTTGATCAGTGTTGAGACGATCGGATGCTGATTACACCATGATGCATGATGTAAATATTGAAGAAGCTCACCGCTGACCGAAAACAATGGTGTTTCTCAAGGTCAAAATGCAGAAGAACATTCTGATTCCACCTGACCAACTGGTGTGGGCCGTATTCCTTCGTTGATGAACATCTCCACCAGAAAGTCATTTAATGAGTATGGGTTTTTCGTCGATGTCACTTCTGGGGGTAAGATTGGTGAAGGGAGGATCCGAGACCTTACAGGTGACGTTCTCTTTCCCGTGACCTGCAAGAGGACCATACCCACCACCATATCCACTGTGACCATGACAAACTCGGGACATTGCTGGTGCGTCATGTCCAATAAGGCCTTGACGGATGTCATTAACCGCGCGAATCCTCCTCGCCCATGAACAGGAGCTTTGATTCCCCGAGTGCTCGCCAATCGAATAAGCTCGCTGGTTGAAATATTCTCTCAAGAGCCCAACGAAGACGCAAAAGACTGACTGAAGCTGCCAGAACATGTAAGAAGTAAAAAAAATCAAAAGGTTAAAATTCTGGTAAGGCAGAAACAAAAAAAGGGCTGAAGGGCAGACGCGAGACTGAAGTTGTGAACTTCATACGCGGAGTTGGCCAGTGCAGATCTGAACGCAGTCTGGTGTTAGATTTCTCAGACGCGAGATAACCCAGATGCAGAGTTCGCCACACCCGCGTTTGAGAAATAGGGGTTGCCACATCTATGCCCAGAGGTCTCAAAAGTGTTAGATTTCTCTTAAGTTAAGAACCTCAAACACGTGCTTTATGTACAAAACTCGCGTTTCGAGATCTAAGTACAGAGTTTGTCACACTCGCGTTCAAAGGACTTGTGACTTAGAATTGAAAGTCAGCCAGATCTCTTCATCAAGAAGCCTGAAGACGCGACTTCCGAACACGGGCGCATCAATCAGACTTCAAGAAGAGATCAAGGGATCTAGTTCCTTCAATGGACAGGAAGATAGAAACTCAGTGGGACTGAGTATTTCTTGGCGACAAATAGTTCCTACCCGGGGAAGAACCCTCTAGAAGTTAAACTCTATGCATCAAGGCGCGACCGTAAAAAGCACTTAAGGTGATGCTTTTTGATCTTGAAATCACTTGACAGTGATAATTTTTGAAGAAGATTAAAGGAAAGTATGGAAGTTTTAAGTTCTTGCTGTTCATTGGAACACATCCCCTTGAAGGGAAGATGGGCAAACAAAGACGAAGACCCTCAGAGTGCATGCTCTAAAAGAGAAACAGTTTAAGTAATGGACTGTTAAGGGGGTGAGGCCTATTATAGGCAAGCCATAAGGCTTACAATTAATGACATAAAAATCAAAGCCATCAGCCTTAATTCCCGCACGAACGTCAAAGTCCAATAAGGAACTGACGCGTGGATTGCCACTTCAGGAAACATCGATAGACACAAGTTCCCAATCGTTAACGCCGACATGGCATTAAAAAATCCAACAAGATCTTTAAGACGGGCCACATGTGACGCTTAGGAGGCTGTGTTAGGCGCAGACTCAAAGGTCGCGTCCACAAGTCCGTGTCCTTTCATAAACCTGAGGGCTGCGTTCCTTTCATTTCTACTGAAGAAGCCACAACCGCGTCTCCTGGAATGGTTCAGAGCCGCGTCTCCTCAGCAAGCTGGGACTACTCTCCACGACTATTCAGACTCGTGCTTCAAAGTTTGCGCCCTCCCAAGGGTCATGAGTTGCGTCTCTATTGAGTCAGAGCCGCATCCCCATCAACCAGCTGAGACTCGCACTCAGTCCGGAGGAGCCCAAAATCGCGTCTCCACCACATCCTGAAGTCTGCATCCTGATAGAATCAAAGGTCGCGTCCCCTTTATTAAAGAACACAAATTCGCGTCTCAGAATCGCACCTCTTGTTTTTAAGTCAGAGCCGCGTCCTTATCGAAAAGGAAGGTTCGCGCATCTTCCTTGATGGGTCTGAACTGCGTCTCCATTAATGAGTCAGTCGCGTCTCCTAAAACCGCGTCTCCACTACACATGAGGGCCGCGTCTCGCTCCAGAACTCAGTTCAGTCTGAGTTTATTATTCATGGCCGTACCCTATCAAAACGACTAAGGACTGCGTCTCTAAAGCAACATGACCTCTGCGTCTACAAGACTTACATTCAGTCTTTACTTCTGCAAATCAGTTCAACAGTACACTGGCACAAGCAGACGACTGTTTACCCCTGGTTCAACAGTACGCCAACAACCAGCTCAGAGCACTGAGGAGGTCTGGACTGCGTATCTAGACACTCACCACGATCATCTCTGGTGGCTTCAAAGGGTTTTACAGTATACTCACGAAGACCATACTCCAGACAAGATCAAGCTCAGAGTATCTCAAATGATTGTCAGTCCAATCATGAGAAGTATGAATTCATCCAGAGTCTAAAGTATTTCGACATCCGTCCCAGTCAACCGCGGAATATCGAAAACTTTGAAGGGGGTTCTGTAGGCTGTCTAAAAATTACTGAAGACAAGTCATCAAAAAGTAGAGTCCAAAACTCTAGACACAAGGCTAATCATCGCCACCAGCGCAGCACCAAGACGCGAGGGTTGAAACCCGCGTCTCAACATCACTGCAAAGACCAAGACGCGGAGCGTGAAAGTCGTGTCTCAGCATTATTGCAGTACCAAGACACAGAGTCCAAAGCTCGCATCTCACGTGAAGCTTGACGCAGAATTGAAAGCTCGCGTTTCTCAAGCATCACCTCAATGGAAAAACGCGAGCCCCAAAGCCCGCATCTCGGTTATAACTGCCCTCATTACTGGGTCAATTACTGCCCACGTAATGAGAGAGTTAACCCCCATTATGGAGTGTTTTTAGGGGACATGTTTACCCCATGAAACCTCTATAAATAGCCCAGTTTGCTATGGAAGAGGGGTCGGAAATTTTTGGTCAAAAGAACTTCGGTTGTAAGCCGTAGAAGCATCAAGACCTCCAGCTGAAAAGAAAGAGAGAGTTCAACTCTTCTAACAACTTGCTGCGTACAAGTTCGTTTTTGTCTACAATCTCTTTGAGATTCTTGATGGACAGAAGCTGTGTTACTTCGTCCACTATCCAAAGAGAGGATTCCCAAGAGGTCCTGACATTTACCCGGTCAACAGAAAATAAGATTCACTTTCCATCGCCATATCAAGAACCCGGCGTTAAACAAAGGAAAGATTTGAGCTTGAATATCTCCCGGCTCTTGTGAAAGGATTATTGATTCGCTGTAATTTTCATTACTATCAAATAAAGAATTTATACTTCGATCCCCAATTTTCCCCCACCAAACAGTTTGCAGTGACGGGATTTTAATAGAATATTAGAGCAACACAGGTTCAATTCTCACTGGACACACATTTAAAAAGCAAATTAAAAAAATACTGCCACATAAAGCCCAATTTGAGAGAGTGCGTGATTGGGAACAAAGCACTTACAAGCAGAAGCAGAAAATAATAGAAGAAACATGTAAAATAAATAGAATTGGCTGGCTTCACACCATCGGTGGCCTCACACCACAATTAAAATGGCCTCACACTACCAAAAAGAAATGCCATCACACGATGATAGAATAAACACTTTATAATCTCATAATCTCATTATATCATTAGCTCATAATCTAATTACATTAAAAGTAAATACCTTATTTATAATAAACTTTAACTTAAGGCCAAACTAACTTAAACCTTAAGAAACTAAAAAGATTTGTTTTCTAGTTAATTCATCTTGAATAAATCTAAAAGATTTGAAAAAAATCTTTCTAAAAAACTAATCTTAATAAAACAAAAATCTAATCAAATCTTTCAAAAGATTTGGTTTAACTTAAGGCCTAAGGAATTCTAAAAGAAGAAAATGCCTTTATATTGGTAGGCTACATAAATTTTGAAATAAATAAAATTCTTAAAAACCTAAAATAAATATTTTTCTCTTTTCTTTTTCACGGTTTATTGTAGTTGCTACAGTAACTCATGTTTTCCTCCCTTTGTTTTTTGAATTCAACCTATGTAATCATCTTGAGTTGAGTTTGTGCTGCAACAAATCCCTCTGGGTTGGAGCAAGCTCGACTCGAGTTTTGAAATGGAGAGAACGAAGAACTTCAATTGAATTGATTAGATCTGATATTGCACCAGGGGCAAAGAAATCATCATAACAAAACATAAAACTTGATGAGAAATAGGTAGTGGAGGATAGGGATGGTGAAGTCGATCATCTCTAGCATTGGAACATTAGCTCGAGAAAAAGATCCATCTTACTCTTTTTAAGGATCACGATCATCGGTTCATGACATATATCAGTTGGTTCATTTGGTTCCAGCGCAGACTCAAACTGTCCTTCCTCTAAATCTACCTCTAGTTCTGGCTTATATTTAATTTTGGCTCTCGATCGGGATTTGACTTTTGCTCTGACTTGAGATTTAAGTTTGGCTCTGTCTTGGTATTTGATTTTGGTTTGAGCTCATAGATCGTTGCTTCAAGCGGTAAGCCTTTGCATCAGCCATCTATCGCTTCAAGCCTTATGATCATCTCCTCAGTGCGGTGTTGGATGAAATTCATCTTTCAAAAAATTTCCTTCAGAATCTCGTCCACTAGAATCTTGTCCATTAGATCTTGAGAATCTTGTCCATTAGTTGGTCTTCAAACTAATCTCACAAATTAGAGGTCTCGAGTTCGAACCCGGGCTCTAATGCATTTTTTTTACAATTTAATTTAGACAGAGGGGGCGGCGAAAGACGCGGCGGAGGGGAAGGAGGCGGGAGGGGTGGGAGACGGAGGCTGAGGGGCGGCGAGAAGCAGGGGGGCCAAGGAGGAGAGTGAATAATCGAGTCCGGCAGGTCCGGGTCGACCTGACCCGTTTAATAATCGGGTCAGGCGGGTCGACCAGATTACGATCCGTACCCTTATAGGTCAAACCCGGACCCGATAACTCTGGGTCTGATCGGATCAGGTCTAAATTGCCCCTTATGTACATATAACCTAGAGATAGAAAATCTAATTAGAAACACATTGATCTAGCAAGGAAAATTTACAAAATGGTAATACTCATTGTTAAAATATAAATACTTCAACCCTCACCTTAACTTTCGAGTTATGGCATAGTGGTAGGGACTTTTATGGTATCAGAATAACCCAGGTTCAAATCCTACCGGGCATGCATTTAAAAGCAAATTTAAAAAAAAATATCGTTAGTGCAAATGCCTAGGTTTCGGTCCATAAAAAGAGCACTCGACCTGTATGGCATGTTAAAATATAAATACTCAATCATCATCTTAACTTCAGAGTTATTGTGTAGTGACATAGACTTTAATAGTCATGTTTGGGAAAAAAAGTAGAATGTGCCTTCTAACTTAACAGAGACAAATGTCTCATTGAAGTTTTAGTGCTTTTGCCCTTTGGCTGTGGTAAGAAGAAATGAAGAATACTTATGAGGGCTTACCTCAAAATGCATAACCATAAATGCTCATATAATTGTTCCATAGCACAATGCAAAAAAGTTTCTGCAAATCTGAAGTTACAAATGAAGGCGATCTAACCTTATTTTCTTATTTAATGACTAAATGGTTATTCTCGAATGTACCTTTGGATTCTCATTTGACGATCATCTATTATTCAGGAAGTAGTTTTGTCATATCTTGCTTTTCAAAATACGCGAAAATAGTATGCGACGAGAGTCAGTGACATATATATATACGAGAAAAATTCTCTCACGTATACACACTAAGTCTCAATGTAACTTGAACAAACTATATAACCAACTATAGGACTGCAATATGACATATATTTCTCACATGATAATATTTTCTGTGAAAAATCAAATAGAATAAAAGCTGAGTCTAATATATAGAGAATCAAACAAATCGACAAGAATAAATAAAGAGGACATGAATAATATCCATACCGGGTAATTACACAAAGAGAAACTCTGGACTCCTCGTAATATGTGTGATCCTCTCCAAATACCTTATCAGCAAAATGAGACAATCCTAGATCTGAATATGCAAATTCAGGGTAGTCAGAAAACTCCCAGCGAGTGTGTAAAATAAGAAAATAATAATATATAATATAATAATAGTCAGTATATTATGAATACAATAACAATGTGATACATAGATGAATAATAATGAAAACAGACGGTAATATAATCATATGTACAGTCAAGTGTCTGTCATAGCATGTACATATAGTAAACGAACACAAGTCAAATTATGGTGCATTATGAAATGTCTTTTTTTATGAATTATATTAGTGAACACCAATTGCTACATGTAGTAAACGTATCTCATATTACGTCTACTACACATATCAATTGATATTTTATGTTATTTAAAATTGACAGATAGAGACATTATCTATGTTTTAAGTGGATCTCATACATATATGGAATCATGACCTCAGTTTCTTGACGCTGAATCAAGCTGTACTGCTAGATGCTAAGTAACAGTAGCAGATGGGATGCCAGTCATCCCCAGAAAATTCTGCAGTGGAATCCTTTTTTAACTGAGTAATCTATATCCTAGGTTCATCCAAAATACAGACGCTCTCTCCCATCAATTTCTCCAATCTCGATTTAAGTTGTCGAATGTCATGTCACCTAGATTAATAGGATAACTCGATGACAGTATGGTAACCATGTTAACAATGCAAACAGATATATGTATGACAATATAACCACAAAACAACAAATCAATATTCTTTCAGTAATTTCGATAACACTGTCTAGGTCTTTATTAGGTAATAGTCATGTATAAACAATCCAACTTTCCAAGAATAATCATTATATTGTCAAAATAAATAATTTGATTTATCTAAAATCTTCACTAATTATAATTATTTTTAATTATTTCTAAATGACAATAATCAATAATTCCAATAATGAAATTTTATATATTAATAATTATTTACTTAAACATTTATAATAATTTCATTTCATCACATGAATGAACAATTCAAATTAAAATATTTAATCACTATACAAGAAATTAAAATATGAAAATCTACCATTTCTAAACACTTTCACGTGCTAAAGAATTTAATAAGATATTTAAATAACATGTACATTAAATAACTGAATTGCACAATAAATGATTTACTATAATAATATGGAATTTATATAAAATAGTCAAGAACACTTACATGGTACAATTCTATAATTAGTAGAAGATTAAACAAACAATATAGTAATTGGCAATAATTAATTTTTTACTAAATAAACAATTTATCTTCAATAAACATAATTTATTTTAAACAATGAAAACACGCACTATAATATTCTGAATTTAAAGTATGTCTATGTTTCTATACTTATCTAAAGAACAATTAACTAATAATTCCAAACAACTCAATTTCTTAAGATTAACAATCATACACTTAAAACATACTCACATGATCTGATGCAGGAATTAACTGATGATTCAGGGCATAAGATTTACACAGAACTAAATTATGGAAGTTTGAATTTTTTTTATAATGCAAGGAAATTATTAAGGGTTTAAATGCTAATTTTACATGAATAATTTACTAGAAATAAATTCATTTATTTAATAAATCAAATTTATTTAAAAAGTTAAAGCCACTCACTGGACCATGTTGCGGCTCTGGACCTGCAGTAGCAGCGGGTTGGATCTACCTCAACTCGGATCTAGGTCTCCAATCGCTTTGTGTGCCGAGTCTACCGGAGAAAACAAATCCGATTTCGGGTTTAATATCTTCAAGCGGATCAGGTTAAGTCAAACTGGGTCGGGTCTACAGTGAACAAGAGAGGGGGAGAGAGTATATGTGAGGGGGAGAGGGAGGAAAAGGGAGAGATACAGAGAGAAAAAGAGAAAGAGAGAGTGCATCGGACCAGAGTAAGAACAAGAGGGAGAAATAGAAAAGGGGGAGGATGAAGGAGATGGAGGTGTTGGACAACTCGCAGGCGACAAGGAAGGAGGGGACAGGTTAATTTAGCTCGCGAGAGAGAAGAGGGAGGAGGAGAAGGTAAGGTTTGTGCTAGCGGCGTGCGACGTTGGTAGTGCGGGCCGTATGACGAGGAAAGTGGAGAGGGACTTGGGCACACGGTGAGAAGGGAGGAGATCTCGCGGCGGCTGAGCATGGTTGTGGTTGAGTACGGCGATGGTCTTGGAGGAGGAGCGGGAGGAGAGGAAGAAGGTGGTTGAGGCCTTCGTGAAGGCAGTGGTGCGGAGGCGTCGAGGGGGCTCAAGGACGGCGACAGTGGCCTGCAGCCGAGGGAGAATAAGAGAAGGAAGCTTATGGGTTCAGCGGCGTGGTTGGGTTCAGATTGAGAAAGAGAAGGCCGCAGGTGAGGGGTTGGGTTGTGAGTGTCAGCTGCAGTGCGGGAGGAAGAGGCTATAGGTTCACGACAGCGGTTATGCAGTCGGGTGTTGGTGCTGGTGTCAGATTTTGGTGCATGGAAGCACAACAGTGTTGCTAGAGGGGTGAGGGAAGCAGTGGGAGCAGGCAAGGTGAAGGTAGCGGAGCAAGAGCAACTAGGAGAAGGAAAGAGAAAGGGTGATGGAGAAACGATGGGACTCGGCAGCGATCATAGGCAGCTCTGCATGCGGCGACGAGCTCGTATGCAGGTGGCGCTGGCTTGTGTGGGGGGGGGAGGAGGAGTTGGGTTTAGTGGAGAGGGGAGAGAAGGAGAAGTAGAATGTGAAGGAGTGAAGCATGAGCTGCTATTGGTGGCTAAGGTGGCGGCTCGTGGTGGTTGGCGAGGAAGGAAAAGATAGGTTGGGGAAGAAGAAGAAGAAAAGAGAAGAGAAGAGATAAGGTAGGCAGCTAGGGTTTGGCTAGGGTGAGAGAGAAAGAACATGTGGGATATATAATTGGGATTTTGAGCTTTGGCTTTGTTGGGCTTGGGAATTTCAATGGGCTGGGCTAAACAAAATGAGAAGAAAAGAAAAAGAATATAGGCTTGGGCTACGGGCTTATGGATTAAATGAAATAAAAAAGAAAAGAAAGTGGATGCGGGTCGGGCTTCTCAATACACATACAAAATAAATTAATCAATAATAATAATAATTAAATAGAAATAAATATTTAAAAATTAATACAATATTATTAACTAGGGAATATTACAAGTTTTGGGATCCATTCCAGCCCAGTTTGTCAGATATTTGAAATAAAAAAAACTTGTAAATTGATGGAAATTATATTTGAGTATAAATGGTCATGAATTACTATGTAATGTTTTCTTATGGGAAATATATTTCAGAAAAGTACGCTAAACTACTTAATGTTCGTTGGACAATTAGAAGTTGGAAGCAATTTCTTATTAATAGAAACCTTTATCTTGGTGGACTCTAGCATGTTGGTGCAATGGGGTAATGGTGGTGAATTCTAGAATTTTGTTGAGTTTTAGTACTTCCAGACTTGTCATTGACGTGAGTTACCAATTAAACTATTTTCCTTTACTTTTGTGTTTCAGACGGACCAAAAATTTAAATAATAGTCTCTTTCCAAGGAGAAATTTGACCTTTACTGTAACAAACATTTATCAAATAATCAAATTGGCACATATTCTTGACAGATGATGGTCTCCTTACCCTGAAGTTGGATTCTTATCAGCACCATCATTAGCCGGAGTCAAGTTCTTCGGGAACAATTGATGGAAATCTGATTCGAGATTTATGTTTCATTATAGGCATTAGAGATATAGTAAAACTCCTTAGGATTATCTTTTAGATAGTTAGGATTTTATTTTTAGTAGGAGTTCTATTTTGTTTCTATTTTATGTAGGAGTTTTAGATATGAACTATTTTGTTATGGAATTATAGTTTAGATGGGACTCATTAATAGCTTCTCTTATATAACGATGCAATGTAACCAAACATTTAGTTTTGAATCTTTTGATTGATAAAAAATGTGATTTGATCTTGAGCTTCCTGGTTCAGGGTTTGATTCTCTTACTTTCTTCCTTCCCTATTCTTCTTCTTTGTCAAATAGTGACGGGGATGTCTAATGGATTAGTTTGTTTTAGTTGGTTATGTAGTGGGTTTATTTTATTTTAATTTGTTTTACTTTGTTATGTAGTTGGTTTATTTTATCTTAATTTGTTTTAGTTGGTTATGTAGTTGTGTTATTTTATCTTACTTTGTTATAGTTAGTTATGAAGTTAGGTTATTTTATCTTTAGTTTGTCTTAATTGGTTATGTAGTTGATTTATCTTATCTTTAGTTTGTTTAAATTGGTTAATACAGTTAATTTTTTTTATCTTGTTTCCATATTGATTGTGATGGGAGTTGTCATGTGATGTGAGCCTATAAAAGATGAAGTCGCTTTGAAGATTCTCAGTTGAAACTTTTGTGTAGTCAGTGTGCTTTTAGTTGAGATGCCCTAGAGAAAGAGTCCCTATAATTTTCTTAGGTTACAAATTCTAGATTGAGATTTCTTAGTGTTTTTCTCAATTATCCTTCTTTTTATTTGTTCGTCCCCCATCAAATAGTCTTCAGTGTTCTTCACAAAGGGACCCTGATTGCGCTTATCTGGTGTAAATACTTTAAGAATGACATATAGTTCTTTGTGTTACACTATCAATGTCTTGGCAAATTTAAAAAAAAAACATACTATGAGGGATGCTATTATTCTATGTCCTATGTAACTGTCTTATTTCTTCTATGCTTTGTATATACTACAAAAGATCATGTCATCATCACCACCACTAAAAAGGGTCGACTATGGAGTAAAGCATTTACCAAAGGTTGGCGTCTGGTTATCAGCTTGAAGTCAATCCTCTAGGCGTCGTTGCTTATTTCCAGAGAAACACTATGAGTGTTCCTTGACCAGAAAGAGTCAAGAAGAACAAGAAAGGGGGGAAAAACTTTATGTAAGTTGGATTCATCATGGAGTCATAAAGAAAAAGGCTAAAAGATAATCGAAATTCACAAAAGACGTCAATGCAACCATAGTTTCAAATAAAAAACAGTAAGTGTTTTATTTTATTAGCTTGTTTAGACAGTCTATTTATTTGAAGGTTGGAGGAATGAATTTCTTTCTTTTTTTGAATGCTTGTCCACAGAAACATGCAATTTCATGGTTTCCTGTTAAGTGCATGTTTTTTCTACAGGAAATAATCTGCATGATGAAACAAATTTGTTTATTTCTGATAACAAAAGTACAAGTAAAATATAAGTACCTGATTTCAATTTCTGTATGTAGACTATTGAGGGTATTCCAAATGCAACAGCTGTAGAACTTGATGCAAAGGACTACGGAAGTCTTTCCAATTATATATCAGAGGTACAGTTCTCCCTTTGATCTTGTAAGTGTTATCCTCACAACCTCCTATTACCATTATCACCAATATTATGATGTAGATACACATTTAGTTTCCATGACTTTTGATGAAGCGCGAGAAAAGGCCTTTTTTCTTAAAGCAATATGTTTACCATTGTTAATTCTCTGCAACAATTGGACATTCTATTTCCCTGCCTTTTGTCGAATACTAGATAATGAATACGTGTTTTCCACACCAGGTGGGGTGATTCATTCTTACTGATATTAGCATTCTTCTTAGTTAGATTAATAGTTCAAAGGGTTTTTAATCGGCTGTGATGTTATTTAAATTATATGCGTCAAAATATCTTTACCTCGTAATCAACATCAGATATAAACTTGGCACAAGGTTAAGAGTTTGGTTTGAGCAGCATTCGAATGCGGGATATTTATTCTATATTGATCATATGTGTAGAGTTTCCATATGCTTATTATATATGTTCTTTTCTTTTGGGGTGGGCCAGGGGGGTGGGGTGTTTGTTCCTTTCTTTTCTTTCTTTTTTCAGTTGCCTTAGTTCTTCACCTGCCCTCATGTGCATCCTCTATAGTCTTATTTGAAAGCAGTTACTTGCTTCTTACCACTCGTACTTTTTTTTTTTTTTTGAGTCACCTGAAGGATCTCTTGACTATTGTTTTCATCAGGTATATTCTCAGTTTTATAGTCTGATGCACTTTCTTTTGCAGGTTGAAATTGTACTTAGCTTACTGCCGCCAAGTTTTCATGCTGGCATAGCGAGTGCTTGCATAGAGGTAACTGTACAGTTATTCTCCAAGTGCACCTAAACAATAAATGGATTCTAGTATACTTTATCTGCTTCTCTTCAATTGTTAGGAAATTTATTTGTAATCCTTCATGATGCCATATCATACTCATGGATAGAGCTCTTTTCTAGATAGTCTTATTTTGGTTGTCCTTTGAGGGCTGCGAACTCCAAATTAATTTGATTGTTTACATAATAAGTTACGTACATCTCCCTTTATTATGTTAGTATAATTCCTTGAACATTACACTATTTATAATTCTATAAGCATTAATTCTTCCGCGGGGGGGGGGGGGGGGGGGGGGGGGGGGGGGGGGGGGGGGGGGGGGGGGGGGGGGGGGGGG